>JAPVRG010203449.1:0-15679 GCA_029783565.1 Rhagoletis cerasi | reverse complement strand
TGGAAAGACCAGGTGGAGAAGGACTTGGCTTCACTTGGCATTTCCAATTGGCGTCAGTTGGCACAGAAGCGAAACAACCGGCGTGCTTTGTTGGACTCGGCCAAAATCGCTTAAGCGGTTTCAGCGCCAAACAAGAAGAAGAAGAAGATAGGATTTTTCTTGCAATTTTACGGTTACTTAAACCCTCTTCATGAAAAGCTAAAATTTTCACCTCCCTTTTTCTGATAAAATACTTCCCTTCGGCATTTTAAGAAAAATCTCTAAAATGATGCAAAATGTAAAAAAGAAACCGAATAAAAAAGAAACCGAAAAAATTAACATAACACGCGGCTTTCTTAAATTGAAATGATTCAACTCCAATGCGTTTATAGCATCTTACAGTTCTACAAGTGACGTAACTCTTCTTCTTACCGTTATCTGGCAGGCTGTACGTGTGTTTTCGGTTAGGGTATTGGCTCTGTGTATTGGTGTATTTGGAAGGAATTGTAATAGATAAATGGAAATGCCGACAACTCAGGTAAACTCAGCTATAGGCATTTTTTGACAATCAGCTGATAGTGATTTTAATTAGGAGACTTTACGATGGTTTATAGTTATGCACCAGCTGAAAATCGTAAATTTTACATTTTCAAATCAAAGCAAACCCAGCCTTGTACAGTTATAATACGGAACTCACATTCTGAAGTTTCTAAATAGATGCCAGTAGGAAGAAATGTTAACACATATCAACAAATGAGTTAAACTCTGCATTTCAAGGCTGCGTTTTAGTTATGCACCAAAGTGTGAATAAGAGTGCATTTAAATACCTTTCGATCTCTAAACGCGTTGCAATATTTTTCTTAAGATATATACTCAGTGCTGCCAGAGAAAATCCATTAAAAATCTTAATTTAAAAAAAAAAAATCTTCACAATAAGATTGGACGCCCTGCGTTGGAAAGACCAGGTGGAGAAGGACTAGGCTTTACTTAGCATTTCCAATTGGCGTCAGTTGGCACAGAAGAGAAATGACTGGCGTGCTGTTTTGGACTCGGCCAAAATCGCTTAGGCGGTTACAGCGCCAATAAAGAAGAAGGGGACGCTAATTCAGAGAAATTTTCCTAGTCTGTCTTTTTCGGATTTCTGAAAGATCGTGAGACCGCTACCTCAGAGTCTATCGTGAAGAGTATCCGACTCCTCCACTCATTTATCCTGGTTGTAGCCGACTTAGTGACCAGTGTAGTATCAATAACTTCTCCCCTAATCCTATTACGAAATGTTGGCTTACTACCCTTGTTGCATATGACTAGGTTAGTAGAAAGAATAAAATCAAAAATAGACTCACCCCTTTTATTGGTGTCGGAGCCTCCCCCATATTCATGATGTCCATTTGCGTCGCAACCTAGTATCATGTCCATCCTACGTTCTTTAGCATACGCCACAAGTTGTCTGAAGGTTGTTGATGGCGGTTGCTCCTCCTCGTACGGTAAGTATGCTGACGTTAGTAGCAACCTGCGCTTGCCACTGTGTTCGCATATCACCGTTGTGAGGTCTCCGGTGCAGTATTGGGCGAAAAGCAAGAGATTAACATCTTTTTTAGCTAGTATACAGGATCTAATCTTGCATTCAGTATTTGGAATGTAAAGACAGTAACCTTCTAACCCCAGTCCGCTTACCCTACCTCTAACCAGCCAGGGCTCTTGGATAAGGGCTACATCCAAATCCCTGTCTGTGATAATTTAATTTACAACGCTTTCAGCCTCCCCTCTTGCAGCGTGTGGCCACAGATTTTAAATTTGTTGAGCGACCTGGCATTGAGCAGCGCGCAACTCGGGGTTCTGATGCCCAATTAGCTTCAGAATGGTTCCGGTGGCGGGATCCACACCGAAACAATTGGCCGTACTGAGAGCCTCGAGCGAGGTATGATCTCGAGTCGAGCGCCCGGCCAGAGTGCTCTCAAGCTGACGACCGCGCGGGTTAGGAAGTCTAGCGACTTCCAGTTGCCACAACCAACAACCTTTACGACTTTCTGCCAGCCAGCTCCGTCGAAAACCAGTTCCTCGGTCTCGGCTTCAAGCATCAGGTCCATGAGCTTCGCCTCCACAAGTAGCCAATGTTGCGACGATATCTTCCCATCAGGGTCAACATTGTCTATTATGGCCACTTGCAGATTCATTAGCGAGTCGAAAGATGTCCAGGGTTTCGGCTTCTTCGGTTCTCTCATGGGCTGCTCGTCTGTTGTGGCCCTATTGGTTCTCCTCTCCTGGAGGCCAGTGATCTGGGTTGCCGATGCCATAATCGCACCAGTAACTTGTCTCATCGGTCTCTTGGTCAGATCCGAGGGGGTCGTTCATAATTTTAAAGAAGCGAACCGAGTTCTTGTAGCCATATCTGGCTTTCTGAGCCCGGCTCGCCTTCTTTTGCTGTTTCTTCCCCCAACAGGCCTCTGCAGACGTTAAAACCTGAGCTGCATCGTTGAGCAGCAAGTTCTCCACCTCAGGACTTATGTCGTCGGTGTTGCTGAAGTTGAGAACCGATGTCCCGAGCAGCTCCAGACTCCGGGTCTACAGCGGCCTACCTGCCCAAAGTTGGCTTGGAGACAGCCCCCGTTCCCCGTCCAGCAGCACTAGCAGACTGCGCAACCTGGGGTTCCGTCGCGCAGCCTGAGAAATTGCTGTATAACGACGCCAGATGACTTTCTCGCCCATCATCTACCGCCGGTACCGGGTATCCGATCCCCTGCACCGTAACTTCATTTTCATCGGACGGACTCTCCATACGGACCCCTACTCCCCGGGGGTTTCTTTTATGTCTGCCATCCCCGCACAAAAGACAAAAACCCGACAGCCCCAAACAAGGGAAAACAGACGTCGTTGTGTGCCGCCCCTAACATGGGGAACAGGCAAACACGGAAGTCGTTAAGGCATGTGTTTGTGCCGCCCCTAACCTGGAGTACAAACGCACATCAAGCCGTTCATTATTTTTTTGCAGGCATTTTACATGGAAGAAAATGCGCAAGACGGTCAGCAAAGTTTTAAAAAATTAACGAGAACTTTGAGCCACTTCCAACTTGCACATTATTATACTAAAATTAAATAGGCCATAAAACTGCACAACCGAAATATTTCTAATAAATTGTGCGTAAAAGGTTTGAAATTTTGATGAACATTTTTTTTTATAAATCTCGTGCAAAGTTTGAAACTTAGAATTATGGATGTTGCTTTGTTGTAAAAATATAATTTTAAATAAATAATGAAACAATTAACTGCCAAACCACCTATCAATTATTCGTTTAGTTTCGCGTCACTGTACATTCCTCTTAACATTTTAACTACCCAGTCGGACTAGGTAGCTTCCATAATGTACGGTTCTTTTTCCACTCAGAAGTAGTTCCAAAAACATGAAGTCTTTAATTCGCTGTTATACAGGCGTGAAACACAGAAAGAACGGTTCTTTCAGAAGGTAATTTTGCATGGGGTGGTTGTTATAGCCTGACCTTCGTCAAATGTTCGGTTGTTTTTGTTTTTTGGTGTTGTTGATCGTTAGCCGAAGTCATAAAATGTTGAAGTCATGCTTTTAGCAGCGAAGCTGTCATCATATGCAGACTTTAAGCCTTCCACAGCAGTAAAATAAATAATGTCATTATTTCTTCATGTAGATTTTTTCTAATTTTTCATACAGAATTTAAATGTGCTTCGAATTTCTCGTGAAAAAACCAGTGCCCAAAAAGGCATTCTTAGGGAACCACATTCTGCTTGGTCCGACTGGGTAGTCATGCGTGTGTACATGCATCTACATAAACATGCATCTACATATAAATACATAAATATATACATATGTACGATATGTACGATATAGGTTTGTGGAAAAAAGGCGTTAGTGGCAAAACTAGCAATAATGAGTATTTTGTTAAAACAATGATCGGCGGGATCTATATTACTCTCCAAAAGGAATAGCTGGAGATTTCAATGCATGGGCCCTAGAATGGGGCAGCAGTGGAACGAATAATCGGGGCCATGCCTTGCTAAGAGCATTTGCTTCTCTGGACCTGCTGCTGTTGAATACAGGCAACAGAAACACGTTTGAGAAAAATGGCAGAGGCTCCATTATTGTCGTAGCTTTCTGTAGTTAAACACTGGCAACAAAAATCACGTGGAAGATAAGCGATACCTATACGCACAGCGACCACTTATCTATAATAATTTAAATGAAAAGTACAATTACAAGGGCTGCAAACCGGTTTTGAACCGAACCGGAGCTTTTTTCGGCCTTCGAACCTAACCACGAACCTAACCGTTTTTATTTTCAAATGCAAAAACCGAACCGAAAACCACTCTAAAAAATGGTTCGGTTCGGTTCAAAATGAAAATCTACTACAGTATTTTTCCAGTTTTGTAATGCACAACTTTGTCTAAAAATGTAAAACTGCTAAACTTTTTTTTGATGGCAACAAACCCTAAGCCAAGATTTTAGGTGTCAATTCGAAGTTCTGAATATGCATTTTTTGTGTACTTAATTAGACTTACGTCTCGCTAAAACTTTAAAAATATATTTAGTTTTTTTTTTTAATTTCGCCTTATTGTGTATTTGAAAAGAATAGATATTTTATATAATTTATTACAAAGTACTTAAATAATAGTGCCTTTTGGTTTCACTTCTTCAAGTACTCATACCCGTTCAATATCAAAAGTTCTTTGAAATAATTTTTTTTTATCCCTTGGTATTATTTGAAGAAAGTGTCAAATTTCATGTTCCTAGATGAATAAATGAATAAGTTATAATGCAAAACTTAATATCTGAACACTCAGTTACATAGGAGCTACAGGTTATAGTGACCCGATCTTTATCATTTTCAACGGAAACTCTCCGTTGATAATATGTGAATAAAGAGCGAAATTTCATGTTCCTTGCTGCCTAAATGAATGAGTTATAACGCAAACCCTCATATCTGAACAATCATTTACATAGGAGCTATAGGTTATAGTGACCCGATCTTTATCATTTTCACCGTTATAGCGCAAAACCTCATATCTGAACAATCAGTTATATGGGAGCTATATGTTGTAGTGGTCCGATTTTTCCGGTTCCGACAAGTAATTAATGTGGTGTAAAAAGATTACTAAATTTCAGTCAGATATCTCAAAAACTGAGGGACTAGATCGTATACAAGCAGACGTACAGACGGACATGGTTAAATCGACTCAACTTGGTTCTGATCATATAAGTATGCATTTTGATGAGTCTATCTCTTCTTATTCTGGTACTTACTAACATCGGACCAAAGTTATAATACCATTTCATGCTCATGAAAGGTATAAAAATAAACACCGGATTACCCTGGTATATTTGGATATTTTAATTTGTTCTCAATAAAAAGTCTTTTATTTTTAAATATGTATGTATATGTATAAAAAAAATTTAACCACTTGAAATGAACCGAACCGTGTTTCAGAGATATCTACTCATGAACCGTTTCTTGTACCGGTACAAGTTTTTTCTAAGTGGTTCGAACCACTGAACTGAACCGCACCGATTTTTCGAGCGGTTTGCAACCCTGACGATTACGGAGTTTCGCCAAAACTAATGATGTGCCGAGTCGAGTCGACTCGAGTACTGCCTCGAGTACTTTAGAAGTACTCACGTACTCTAGTAGGCAAATTATAGTATTCGGATACACTGACTCGAGTACGGGTTTCGAGTACTTATAGTATCCAAATACCGAACCAGGTATTTTTGAAATATAAATTGCGGATTTGCGTTTTAATAAAAAATAATAATTTACAATGCACTTCAAGACATTCGCGTTTCCTATGGAGACAAGCGAGTGTCGACCAGAAGTATATAAACGACTACTGAGCGATTATTGCTTGTCGATGATATTGTGAGTGTCGATTAGACGTTCAATTCTTTGTAGTGCTTCGTTGAATGGTTGCGTACCTTTCGAATTCTCAACAGTATCGGAAGAGGACGAGTATAGATGCATTATGAAAATTAATTCCATCATGTCGGTCTCCTTGTCGCTGGGGATGGGGCTTAAGTGATGCTATGTCAGTCATTCTGGTATGTCGAGCACAGCACCATGAACCAAGAGGGGTACTGAGTATAGGACTGGAGTCTGCGGTTGCTAACACGTAATTAGTGTGGCGACCGTCGGCTGCAGTTCCCATGCGCAGATGCTCGGACCGACGTTCCCCAACCCAACCGATCTCCTCCCTCCAATCACATATCACCCCCACCTATAAATTCCCTACAAGTCTCACCCCTTTCCCTCCTCTGTAAACCACTTTAAGCCCGTGGTGTTGAGGTACCCGTGCCAATGGATGAATGGTCAGTAGTGCCTAAAGAACTGTTCACTGACGGTCCCCTCCGACGCCCGGGAAAGGTGGTTGTATAAGTGCAGGTGCAAATAAGTGGTGGAGGATTAAAGAAGGTACTGTACTTTAAAACCAACAAGGAACACTGCGGCGGTTAAACGAAGTCGATCCAAGGATGAGTCTACAACAGAACCAGCTGGTAAAAGGGCGGACAAGAAAAGCACGCCCCATCAAGAAGAAACGTTGGCTAAACGACGATACTGTGAGGTGTCAGGGATCACCTTCAGGTCGCGCTTGTCGACGAAGCCACAGGCAGCGGTAAGCCCCTTCAGGAGAGGTGGGTCGAGATCGAGTCAAAACTCTCTGAACGGGTGGGCGACTAACTGTTTGTAAATCCGGACAACCCTATTCCAGGATTTGACTCCAGTGAGTCCCTGCGGGGTTGTCGGATTTTCAAATGTGGAGATGAGTTCTCTAGGGAATTCCTCGACAAATGCGTAGCCGAGCTCGGCACCGCCTGGAAGGGTTTGAAGTTCAAACTAATCCCTGCCGACGAGGTATCTAGGAAACCCAGGGCCCGCATTTTGCTGCCGAAGATGGCTATGGACAGCGACAAGTTGATCCGTTTCCTCCAACGGCACAATCCGGCGATACCGATGAGTGACTGGGTAGTCATTCGTGCTGAAAAGCCTCTTGAAGGCGCGCAGAGCTCTTCGTAACTTCTGAGGGTAAACGAAGAAAGTATTGAGCCACTACAAAAAATGGGCAATAAGCTGCTTTTCGGAGTGAGAACAACTAAACTAAAAATATTCCGCTTCAATGAGCCAATTCCCGATGCTGATATCGAGGATACCAATCAGATGTTGGGCGATATGAACCTCAAAGTTACCGCGGGCGAAGAAGTCGCTGAAGATGCCAACCAGGTGCTGGCAGGCACAGGGCCAATTGGCAATGCCGAGAAAGTCGATGAAGGTGGTCCAGGCAAATCTTAGGTACTCTAAGGCCGCCTCGGACAAGTTCCTTGTCTTCCTAAGGGAGGAAGACATTGACATCTCACTAATACACGAACCTTGGGTAAGGAACCTAGAGGTTAAGGGACTCACCGACGCCCGATATAACCTCTTCTACACTGGTATATCCCGCGCGTGTTTATTGGTTAAAAAACATATTAAAACCTTCTTATGTTCCAATTTCAACTCACCGGATACTACTGTCGTCAACCTGGAGTTGATGAATGAACAAAGCTGTTTAATATCGTCCGTGTACATGGCGCACGACAGGCCGTGCCCGCCGCAGGAAGTCGTCACTATACAAAGGCCAGCAGGAGCTAGTCCAGTGTTACTCGGCTGCGATGCCAATTCACGACATACTTTATGGGGTAGCTCGGAAACCAACGAAAGAGGTGAGTCACTATTTCAATTTATTATTAATTCTAAGTTTAGCGGTTGGGAGGAGGTCCTAGACCTAACTCTACTAACCGAGGGGAGCCTAAAGGTCAATAAGTGGAGAGTATCCGATGAAGAGACCCTCTCGGACTACCGTCGAATACTCTTTGAGTTAAATATTGCGGCGGATACGCCGAAAAATAATTGAAAAATCAACCAGTTGAAGACATTCACACTAGAGGTGAGCTGGACGCCAAAGCGGAGGGCCTGAATAATGCCTGCGGAAAGGCCCTTACGAAGGCTTGTCCTCTGAGTATGGCAAGAAAGCGCGAACACCCTGGTGGAATGAGAACCTTACAGTGCTACGGAAGCAAGTAAGGAAATCCTTCAACGAATGCTAGAGAAATAAAGTATGGGACCTGTACAAAGAGAACCTAAAAAAATACAATAAAGCGATATGGGACGCCAATGAGGCGTCCTGGAGGGAATTTTGCGAATCCATTGAGGATACCAAGGAATCTGCAAGATTAAGCAAAATCCTTGCCAAAGGGCTCTCACAGCCAACATATATAAAAAGGTCAGATAGTTCATGGACCGAGTCGGCTCGGGAGTCGCTGGATATCCTTCTGAATACACATTTTCCAGGGTGCAAAATCGATGTAGTTAAAACCGATGCCTCTGACCATATACCAACCCTCTCCGAAGACCTCTTGGAGGAGCTACTGGAGAGGAAAAAAATAAAATTTGCTATCTTCAGCTTCTCACCCTTTAAATCACCCTGTATGGACGGAATACTACCAGTCATGCTTCAGAAAGCTTCCGGGATGGTCATTCCAGTCCTAGATTTGGTTTTTAGATTTTTCGAGGGGGCCTTTAATAATGTCAGTGTAGATTCTATCCACGAGGCACTTGTGGAAACAGGGATTGATCACTGTGTGGATCAGGGCCTTATATGCAATGAGACGCACCCCACAGGGAGGGGTGCTGTCACCGTTACTATGGCTCATGGTCTCAAACAAACTACTGATAAAGCTAGACTCTCAGAGAGTCAAGGCGGTGGCTTACGCCGACGACGTAGCGATACTGGTATCCGGTCAGTTTCCTTCGGTCATAAGTGAAATTATGGAAAGGGCGCTAAAGATGGTAGATTCCTGGGCCATAAGCTAATCTCTTAGCGTAAACCCTGAGAAAACTGACCTTATGCTTTTCACAAATAAAACAAAATTACCAAATTTTACTAAACCAAGATTCCGAGTAAGGTAACTAGATCTGTCAAACAAGGTGAAATACCTTGGAGTCATTCTGAATCCCAAACTTAACTGGAAACCAAACATTGATGAGCGTGCTAGGAAGGCCACGGTGGCTCTATATGCAGCCAAGAGAATGTTGGGCAACAGATGGGGTTTCAAACCAAGAATTGTGCACTGGATGTACACAGCTATAGTCCGACCCATAATCTCTTACGAGTCGCTTTCCTGGTGGCCAGCCTTTGCTAAGGATTACGTAGTTAAAAAGCTAGGCGGAATTAAAAGGTCAGCAGCCGCTAGCATAACAGGTGCAATGAGATCTTGTCCGAAGGACGTTTTGGACGTCCTTCTTGACTTATTACCCATAGATATCTTTATCGAAAATTCAGCTGCTAACAGCGCCATCAGACTGCGTTCGCTGGGGCTGTGGAAGGATAGACCGCTCGGGCACGGTTCCATCCTAGACGCCATACCGTCTGAAATTAAAGCGCTGCCCACTGAATATATCCTGTCAAAGACCTGGGCTCACCATCAACCCCGCACGAAATTCCCAAGCCGCAGTGCCTGGAATCAAGAAAATTTCGGGTTCTTGCAAGGCTTAACTGTCTTTACGGATAGGTCAAAGATGGTATGCGGAGTTGGTGCTGGGGGTTTCATTGAGCAATATGACCTAAAGTTATCCTTCCGCCTACCCGACTATGCAAGCGTTTTCCAGGCCGAAACAGTAAGGCAGTAAGGTACATCAAAGAGAATGTACCCGCAAGAACGCAGGAGAACATCCTCTCGGATAGCCAAGTGGCCATTCTGGCACTCTCTTTTACCTCTGTTAGATTTCAGTTAGTGGATGAATGTAGGAGAGAGCTGGCCTATATTTCTGATCAATACGAAATTACCCTAATATGGGTTCCGGAACATACGGGCATATATGGAAACGAGGCAGCGGACGAACTAGCAAGGAGCGGCTCCGCACTGAATGTGTCCCACGCGGTGGACATGGGCGCCTCGCTCAGGGAGATTAAGACAAGAATTACCGAAGTTTATCGTTCGAAGGCCATGCATAGGTGGAACTGCACAGGATCTTACAGGATTCCCCGGCAGTTCTGAGTGTCCTATGACCCACTCAATACTAAACCTCTCTTAGGAATGCGCAAAACAGATGCCTACAACCTTACTGCAGTGTGCACAGGGCATTGGCCCGTTGGGGTGCATGCCGAAAGGATAGGACTGCCCTTCAATCGGTTCTTCCGCAGCTGCGATGACCCGGGCTCAAAAGAGATGGCCGAACACTTGCTGTGCGAGTGTCCAGCTCTCGCAAGGATGAGGCTAAAGACACTCGGCAAACCATTCCTGCAGAATATTTCAGAGTGCAGCAGCCTCTCTCTGTATGACGTACTGAAATTTAATAAAGTCGCCAAATGGCTGTAGGTTGCACGAGTTGTGGAAACAAAATGGCAAACTTGCTAATTGCCTGTCACGAGGGTGACAATCCACTTAACCCAACCAACCAACCATGAAAATTAAATCGAATGCAGTCGGAGAGGATGGTTTACCCATCAAATTTATACAGCTAGTGATGCCGTACATCATAAACTCGTTGACTCATATCATCAACCTTTGTATTACTACTTCTTGTTTCCCAAACCTGTGGAAAATTGCCTCTGTCTGTCCCCTTGCAAAAACGAAAACTGCGCGTTCCCCGTCTGATTTTCGTCCGATTAGGGTCTTGCCTGTTTTATCGAAAGTGTTAGAGTCATTAATGTCTGAGCAAATTTCCTCTCACATTTTTGCTAAAAACTTGCTATCACCTTTCTAATGTGGCTTTAGAAGGGGGCATGGATGTTCAACAGCGATGGTTAAAACTATGGACGATTTGTAAGTTCCATTCGACAAAGGTCACATATCCCTGCTGTGTTTATTTGACTTTTCTAAAACATTTGACTCAGTTGAACATTCAATGCTTTGTTCAAATCATTCCCATTACTTTGGATTTGGTAAAAATGCACTGTCACTAATGAGGAGTTACTTAACAGGTCGAACTCAACGTGTTAAGATCGGCCCGGTGGCCTCGAATACTAAACCTCTGAAGTGTGGTGTTCCCCAGGGATCCATTTTAGGTACTCTTTTGTTTAGTGCCGATGGGCTACGAATAACGGCCTCTGTTTCAGCCCTCTAAAATTTTATGTTCTGCCTGTGTGTAAAAAAAAGAATAAGTCTTAACAACATTCCATCTATTTTCCTTCACAACAATCCTTTAAAGTTGGTGGACAAAATAACTAATTTAGGCTTTGTTATAAATAGTAACCTTAGCTTTACTGGCCATATTAATTCCGTTGCGAGCAAGATATATTGCACCCCAAGAAATCTTAGCCAATCTGCATCATTAACTCCTATGCCCATTAGACGAAAACTTGCTCATCAATTAGCTTTGGCCATCATCACTTACTCTGAGGTGGTTTATAGCAAGCTTGACTCCAGGTCATCTCATAAAATTGATACCTTGTGCAATCATATTACGCGTTACATTTATGGAATGTGAAAATTTGACCACAAATCTTGGAGGTGTAGTTCATTGGGTTGCGAGATAACTGAAAAGCTAGAAATTGCATCTTTCTCTTCAAGACGTTATGTACAAAGACTCCGCTTTACTTATATGAAAAACTAATATTTCCTAAGTCCGAATGCCCTTCTGATTTAACTGTATTTTTCTTCAACTACAAGAACTCTATTAGACTGTTCTTCATCAATGCTGTAAGAGTGTGGAACTCAATTCCCGCCACTATTCGGAGCAAAATCGACAAAAGCAACTAAAAAAATGTTATATACTCGTATAACTACTTTTCTAAAATTTGATGACCCATCTAAAATAAACTAAGTTCTGTTGTAATCTACGAGTCTATGTTATAATTATACCAGTGTTTAAATTTGTTTGTTTTCTCTTCTTTTTAGATTCATTTAATATCTTTATTGTAATGTTCAATCCATCATTTTTAATATCTGTTCACTTTTGGCCTATGATATAATGGGTAAAGGAATGGATAAAGGAAATAAAGTTGTGTTCAAAATATGTCGACAAATTTTGTCGTCAAAATAAACATAGACATAGTGAAAACCAGCCTAAAGCTCAAGGCCAAACTTTTCAATTTGTGGAAATTGATTTGCGCTCAGAATGCTTAACATATGGCCAATTATATGTTGCTTTATCAAGAACTGGAAATGCCGACAATCAAACCATATTGCTGCCTTTAAATGACAAATTCAAAAATGTTGTGTATTTCGAAGTGCTTTAAAACACTATTTAACTAAAAAAATCTTTTTAGTCAGTAAATTATAATAATAATATAGAAAACAGAATTAAAAATTAGCATTTAAAAATTACGTACAACGTCGCATACGGGCAGCTAGTACGAGTATTATATATGTGTATATATGGACGTGTATGCATGTGCAACTGTGAACAGACACAAAAGCTGCGAATGGCTGAAAATAAGAAAAGCTTTCGCTTTCCCTTGCAAAGAGAATTTAGAAGAGAAAATATTCTTGTGCAATTTAGTCGCAAAAAGAACGTCATAGAGGCAAGTTGAATGAGTTTTTAATAGGATTTAGAAACGGGCGAGCTAATTTAATTTATTTGCGCTAAAAACGACTAAATAATTAATATTTCTACAGAACGAAATGCATTGCATGCATATCTTTTTGGTACACACATATGAATAAAGACAACATTGTGCGATCCGATTTTCACTCGCATATTTATTTATTTACTTATACATCTATGTATGGATATGTGCTTGTGAATCAAGAATCAGTGTAAAAGGTGAACAATTTAAATAAGTATCCGCATCAAAAAGATAAAAATAAAAAGGCGTTGATGTAACTTTATGAGTAACATTAAAAGTGAACACAGTAAACTATTCAAGTGCAAAAAGCCATTGGAAATCAGTAGGTGACTACGGTAAAAGCAGTTCAGCAGAATGTCATGGAGATATACGGTACGCATAAGTGTCTCTTGACAATTTCGCAACTAACATACATATGTACATTAGACTGGTTTAAAAAAATCGACAATTTTTTTCAAACTTCCTTATGAAATATTTTCGGGGAATTGAAAAAATACGCCTGTCACAAGCGCAGTCCTTAATCTTAATGTTTAGGGATCGCTCATCGCGAATTTCTATTAAGCATATAATCCCACAGGAAAGAAATAGTTTCAAATTTGAAACTGCATAACTCGTTTCTAAGCCATGCACCGGAATGAACGAAATATATCTTTGAAAGAAAGTGAAGGTTTTAAAAAAGTCTGTTATGATTTTTCCATAAATGTTTTTCTCCAAAAGTTATTCAGGATTAAAGTCGACAATTTTTTATATGCAGGAAAATTCACAACGCCATATAATTTTTAAACTTTATAGAACAATTAAAAAAAGAATCAACAAGGTTTCATCAGAATTTCAAAATTTTTTGTTATTCAGTTTTATACCCCATTTAATTCCAGCAAGATTGAAGAGGATACGAAATACTGTTGATTTCGGAATTTTTTTGACTTGAAAACGAGATATGAAGATTCAAAATAGAAACATTATTTTCCCTGTATTATTTGTAAATAGAAAATAGAAATTCGCGATGAACGATCTCTAAATCTTAATATTTAGGGCAGCGCGTTTGCAAGCCGTCTTTTTCACTGAAAATATTTCACAGGGGATTTTGAAAATAAGTCGATTTTGTTAACCAGTGTAATGTACATATGTACATATGCATAAATGTATACTAAAGGGTTGCGCAAATATATTTGCCTCATTACGTTCAATAAGTACTCTTTGCATTGTGCTCTACCCTCAACACAATGCTACTTTTTTCCGCACAACTATACTACTTGGCGTTGAGAAAGTGAGTACTTTACCTACTTCTTTCCAGTTGACATTTGCTAAAAGGCGTTTTAAACAAAGCCCTTCTCATAGGGCTTCTCATAGAAGGCGTGTGAGCAGGTGTCCGCAATCGCTTGGTCTGGCCTTGATTCAAAGTGAACATTTGAACACACATTTACATGTGTGGCTGTAGCTCTCCTATAGGGAATATCTCTAGTTCTGAAATGGTTCGCTTCTAGTACATTTAGAACCACTACTAGTTCGTGATAAATCTCTTTTGCATGTAAAAAACTGGTGAATTTAACACGGCGATGTCATAGGAAATGGAAATTGCCACCGCTGCATTACCATTTCCACAGTTTAGAACTAGTTCGCTTTGGACCTCTTTTTCTACACTACGAAAAAATTAACATGATTTTTTCTAACATAGTCTTTTTGGTTTTCCCATGTTAGCGATCTGGAATTATTTTTAAGGGGATGTGTTAAATTTGCAATCAAATTTCTTTGAGTGATTTTAAGAAATGTTTACATACCTTGGCTGCAGCTGAGTTTACAGAGGTGCTTGTTATTATTTATAACATTCCAGAAGGTCCCAGGCTCGAACGCGTTCAGACGCTAAATGTTAAAATGATAGTAAAACACTTTGTTTTATGCTTCCTAACTATGAAAAAGAATCTGTGAAGCGCAGAACGAAAATGTATTCGAACGAAAAGCAGCCAAACAAATATATTTAAAGTAAACAGAAGATGGACTGGTGCCCCGCTGCAACCCTTTTTGGATAGTTCCGAACTAGTTCTAAATTCGACAGATTATAACTAGTTCGTTATATACCCTTTTTCCTACAGTTCCGAACCAGTTCTAAAATCGTCACCTCAGATATAGGTATGAAAAAAGAGGACTAAGCGACTTTTCCATCTTAGCTAGGCGATATGTAGTTTTAAAAAGTAAAATAAAATAGTTTTGTAAAAGTACCACATTTCGCTGCTTTTGTACTGGTGCGGATCTAGTTACTATGGGACTGGTTCGTTTTTGGCGATAAATATCTAGTACTGAACTAGAAATTTGATACACCAGTTCGGATTTTCCCTGCAGGGTATGTACATACATATATGTGTATATTCAAATGTTTGTTTGTACAAGTTAACACACCACAGTAGGCAGCAACAATAAGAACAACTACACATCGGAGTGAAACACGCTTCCGTCCAATTCCACCGAAATCGCTGACGATGCGTCTGGAGCTGAGCGTGCGAAAATTATTTACCTGACTAAAGAAGCCAGGTACTCCACTGCCAACGATATTGCTGAAGACGCGCCTAACGAGTTGCGCATGACAGCAACAAACACCTATCGCTGCGGATTGCAGTCGGCAAGTCACGCGGCAAAACATGTGTAGGGTTATTGTAAGAAGTAGTCAGGTATTTAGGCGTAGTCGCCGCTGTAATTAAATTATGAAGATCAGTTGTATTAACTCACCCAACGATAACGGCTGCCCTTGCTCCGTGCAAGGGAAATAAAGAATCATATCATTCAGAAACTTGTCGTTTTCATTACTGGCGCCCAACGCGGGGCCACGTAAAAAACATCCTTATAAAAAACGGAAAGGACAATCGTTCTAAAAATATCCTTATAAAGGATGATCGAAATAAAGGATAAACCATAGTGGCCGCGGTGCACGAACGCACACCCTTCCAGAGAAACAAGTGTAAATGAAAGGTAATTATAATTAATTATATCAGCGGCCGCAGTAAGCAGTGCGCGCTTCCACTCCGCAGGCCTGGGTTCAAGCCCTGGTCAAAGCAACATCACCAAAAAATTTAGAAAAAAGGTTTTTTCTTAACAGCGGTCGCCCCTCGGCAGGCAATGGCAAACCTCCGAGGGTACTCTGCCATGA
>JAPVRG010203189.1:0-18348 GCA_029783565.1 Rhagoletis cerasi | reverse complement strand
ATTCCTCCTTGGAATCCTTTAGAATCATCCTAATTAGAGGAAAAGGATATGCATAAGTTGATAAAGCGTTTTTTGTACGAGAGACGCCCGCAAAGGCTTATGTGGATCAAACTAAAATAAAAAATCAAGAACCTTCATATACTGCATATATTGCTGGGTATCCTCTTACAAGGCAAATAATTAGCCATACACGCTTAATTTCTCGTGAAGATTAGTCTCAACCCAGGAAACATTTTTTTATATATCAACTGGAGACGCATTTAATATTAAACAGTTCTCTCAAATCTCAACCGTAAATTCTCAACAGCTACTCTATAAGATTTTCTTATGGCCGATTTCATAATAAAATTAAAGACTCATTTAAAATTTAAATGATGCTTTATTTTGCCGATGGATTTCATAAATCCACTTTAAAGATAAGGGCGCATTTAAGAGGCACAATACATTTAAATGGCACTTTAACTAGAAGGAAACTTTTGTAAAAGGAACTTTAAGTGTTCCATTATGAAATCGACTATTAGTTATCAAGTTGAGAAATTGGTAACTCTCCACTTGAGCTCAAAGAAATTTCTCCTTTCTCCTTTTTCGTTTTTTTTTTTTAATTTTTCAGTTTTTCCACAAACATTAAAACATATCGAGCCCTAACCCCCAAAAAAACGTAAGCGAATTTGTGTCAAAATTTTCTTTGTGATGCAGAAATGCATCTAGATATCCAGGAAAATTTTTGCATAAAAAAATTTTTGAAAAAAATTTCGCTTACGTTTTTTTGGCGATTAGAGCTCGATATGTTTAACGGCTGCAAAAAAATACATGTAAATAAGTGCAGCTGGATTAATTTATTTATCTCAAATGGTAAGGAACGTTGAAACTTAACTTGAGAATTAAGAGTTTATCAAACGTTGGAGAATATTTTTTCTGTGTTTGCTGGGAAGCGAGTTATTGCGTTGGGAGGCATCAGGAGCAGATTTTACCACTGAATTTGAAGAGTCTATAACTTTGAAAAAATTTTAATCTTTTGTGTACCAGTCGTTTTAAAAAAATTTGAAAAAAAGCGCGAATTTGAAAAAAAATCTTCAATTTTTACATCAATTTTAACTTGTAACCGAACTTATGGCACGTCTAATTATATCGAAAGCTGTATCAATTAATACACTTATGGTTCACTTACTAAAAGAATATCATAAAAAAATTGGAATATTTGAGTTAATGATGCAGAAACAATCGTTAATAATAACTAATCGTTCAATCATACTTCATATTGCGTAAAAGCTGCATGCTGCAATCCTTTGTAAACGAAAACTATTCCAATGCGAATGCAATGCAATGTAAAAGTTGAAATCGTACAACTTTTTTTTCATTCGGCACTCTCAGTAATAGTTACGCTTCAAATATAATTGAACAAAAATATTCTCTAAAAAACAGCAATCAAAATAGTAAAGCTTTAGAAGTGAGTATATAAATTCTCATCGTTACTATGCCCTGCCTAGGTCAGTTAGTCCATTACGTGCATTGATCGAGGACATCTAATATCACCTGTCTCCACTCCGACATCCTTCAAATCCACCACAATGCTCCTAACTTTAAATTAAAATACACACATTTATACATACATACACTCCTACATACTACGTTTGTATGTACAAAGGACAATTTCAATGCATTCAAAGTCAACATAAAAAGTTAAGGTTTAGAAATGCATCTCGCCAAAAGTGAATAGGAGATATATGTGTGTATTTAACATTTTGATTTATATATTTCTCCGAATGCCAAAACCACTAAAGTCAATTGGTTCGGTTCGTTAAAAATCCACACAATACAACTATGCAGCCAATTAGGGCACTAAAAATCGTATTTGTTTTTACTACGAAATGTTTTCGCTTTTATTTTTATTTGCGCAATAACTAAATTTGATTCTATTCAGGCGAAACGAAGTGCCATGGTTTTTTTTTTGTCGGACAAATATGCTTTATATTTTTCGGTTATTAAGATACATACATACACATACAACACATATGAACATTTGTACATACATATGCAATTTTTATTGGTCAGATTTAGAAGCAGGAAATAGAAAGGCGCATGCAGCAGAGCAGCGTGATTCAATAAATCAAGTTTTTTGTGCAATAATCGATTTTTATTTGCCTTCTGCCGCATTTGTGCGATGTTTTTGCTTGAGAATAACAAAAACTCAAATGAAGTTCATATAGCAGTTATAATTGAATATGTTGAGGTTGAAAAGTTGATTGATTTCCTTGATTTAGCTTTGCCTTTTATCACAAATGATGGCTTAGGATTTTGCCTTAAGGATATTTTCTAAAGAGTACAGAACAAAGCTCATAGTATTTAAATGTGATACGATTGGACGAGTATTTTTTTTTTTGATTATGTGTAAAACATTTTAACGGTATAACTTTTACTGAACATAAAAAGAAAACATCCCGATACCAAAAATACTTTATAAATAATAATAACAGAACTTAAGTACGCGCTAGATTGGAGCTTCAATCATCTGAAGAATGGCTTAATGCAGTAAATGATCTCGTCTAGTAACTGGGTTGGCAATCTACGTGCTATTAGAATTCAGCGCTGAAATACTTTTGGAATAATAGTAAAGTCTTATTACATTCTCATTATACTAGAACCCTAAGGGATGACGGCTACCCGCCCGGCTACCTGGCAGCCTGTCTGCCGACACAAGCTCTATGGAACCGGGCACCGGCTTGTGTGAGAGCCCTGATAAGCTGCATATACACTTAGCCGGGTATCCGTAAACCGAAACATGTGAAACGGCGCTAAAGACCTCTTTCAAGGAACAAAATATTGCTCTTCGAAGGAACTACCTTAGCTGAGTGTGCAGCGCCTGCCTGCAGCGTAGATTGAACAAAGCAACCCCGCAAGGTGGCGCCCATTCAAAACTGCTTTGAATCTTTTCGAGTGATTGCCTATGCAGACGATGTGGCGCTTATGGTTAAGACTGGATTTCTAAACGCCTTATACGTTCTCAGCCTAGGTTACCTAAACGTGGTGACTAAATGGGTGGCTAACAGCGGTTTCGCCGTCTATGATAGCAAGACATACTGTCTGCTAGGGTGAAGTACTTTGGGCTGATCCTGTAAAGGAATATATTGTGGAAATCTAAGATTAAGAAAAGAGTGAGAGGAGTTATTGGTAAGAGATGGCGTCTCTCCCTTTAAGTAATTTCTAAGACTATTATTTTTTATGGATTTCTTGATGCTGAAAGCTGCCTGAAGTACCTACAAAGGGGCTAGCCTCATTGCTGGATGACTAGCTAGCTCAGCGTCTGGACAACTATAAAAGTTTTGAGGATTTCGATTACGTGCCTGATTACTCAAATTTCTACGTCTCTGAATTGCCTCCAAGACGCTTTAGCTTAAAATTGGTGATGGGGTGCCTGACCTCCGCTCAACTATGCTGCTCATTCTAACTCTCGATTTTAATGGTGGTTCTGACAGGTCACGGTCCGAATGGAATTTACGCAGCGAGAATAAAAATTACGCCTAGGCGATGATACTAGGGAGTTCAGATTTCTCGAGGCTAACAATGAAATTTTAATTTATAACCAAACCCGATGTCGTCTCGGCGATTAAACGAGCCAATCACGAAGTTAGAAAGTCGTCTCTTTGGAATCGGCAAATAGCACAGGATTGTATATTATTGGTCCCGTTTTGCTTAGTGAATGGTGTTAGGACCGGTTAATTGTGAAGAAATCATCATAAAACTCAATTTTGGTCGCTATTTAATGATTTTTTTTAAGAATTGGATAGCATTATAAGACATTATATATTAATATTGATGCTTAAATATTAAAAGTTTAAAAAGCTTTCAATAAAAAGGACCTCTCGTTTGTAAAAAAAGTTAAATCCAATTATAAAAAAAATTAATCAATAAACAAAGCGGGCAACTTACATTGAAATTCGTGCTATTACAGGGAATAGTACCTACATAAGTATTTAATTAACACAAGTACTATAAACAATTTAAATTTCGTCAAAGTTTATATAGTTCACAAAATAAATACACACATATGGGTCAATCCACGTCAACTCGACCAGTGGTTGGAATCGACCATTTCTGATCTGGATGAATTTTGGACAGAGCTTTTGTAGCATATAACAAAGTTCTGCCAAAGGAAAAAAATTTAAATTGTTTTTTCGAATGTTATTCAAATCCTAAATTTCACAACTTCCGAGATTATGCAAGCTTATTTTTTTGAATATCTCAAAAATTATTATAGTTACGAAAATGGTTCTGGTTAATTTTTAAGGTGATATAAAGATATAAAACAGAAAATTCGGAAAATAAAAAAAATTTAGTTTTGAAATTGAAAAAATCGTAGAAGGAAAAACTTGTAAAAATTGATTGTTTTTTTTAAATATGAGTTTTGAAAAAAAATAAATTTAAATTAAATTCATTTCTTAAAAACAAAAAACCCTGAAAATTTCAGGATCTTTTAAGGTCAGTTAAAAAAAATCGAGCCAAAAATTTATATAAGTTTTTGCTATTAAGATTTTTAAAATTTTAAAATTCTGTAATCTTCTTATTTTTCGAAAGTTTTTTTTTAAACATATTTTTATATAGCCCCAAATATCACCTTCGGAAGCGAGACCGGAACTATTTTTGTATCCATAACAGTGTTTGAGATACTCAATAAATAAACAAAAAATAAAATCGCCAAATCCAGGAAATCGTGAAATTTTGAACTTTCAAAAACATGTTTATTTTTTTATTTTTTTCTTTGGCAGAACTTTGTTAGATTATAAAAGAAAAGTGCTTACCAAAGTTCATCCAAATCAAAAATTGTCGATTTGACATAGATTGACCCATATATTTAAATTTAAAAAGTCGTACCGTGACGTGTACATATGGCTAGCATTTTTCATTAACAAGCTTTAAAATGTCACGGATTCCAATGTTTAAATGCATCGGATTCCTGTTTTAATTTATTAATTGCCTGCAATTAATTACTTGGCAGCGTTCTCGGATGCTGATTTTACCAACTGGCATACATATATACTCGTACATACATATGTACATGTACGCAATATATGAAATGAAAGCTGAAGTAGGAAAATACTTTCTTGCATACATATTTCCAGATTTTGCCAACTATACACATAGATATGTACGTCTGTACACATATGTGTATATGAAGAAAAAATATAAATGAGCGAAATGGGCATAAATCTTGTCAGTCCCATGATAATCTTCGTTTCTGATTTTGTCCCTTAAGGTTCTGCTATGTGCACATAAATAAATACATGTATGTATGTATGTATATACGTAGGCATATTTGTGTACTTAAGGATACCCAGTAGAGTAAGAAAAAAATATCTACATATTTCAGCACTTGTTAGGTTAGCAGAGCGGATGTTGGTATGTAAATTAAGAGCTCGTTGAGCTGAGGTTACATGCACAGCAAGGATATGCGTAATCCTTACATATGAAAGTATATACTTACATATACATACGTATGTATATATGCACACTATGCGAGCTCACGTATTCCCGGCAGAAAATTATTCGAAATGGCGCTACGGAGCAAATTACTAGTACCGAATTGTTGAATTAGGACTTGTGCGCGAATTTCTTCAATGTCTTCTTTTTCTTCTTAATTGGCGCATTAACCGCATAAGCGATACGATAAAATTCGACAAAAGTATAAGGGACAGGAAAACTTGATTGATTTTGCAGGCACAGGTAGGAAGGAAGCTTCATCCAGTTCAATACTCTTCAAACTTTAATGATTCTAATGATAGAGACCAAACGTGGGATCAACCCCCTGGCTTTTCAAAATGTCAGTACTGGCATTACTGACTTTCTTTACCTCCACATACATACATATGTACTTGCACTGTTACTTTTAACTCCGAAGCTTACAAATTCGTCAGCCCACTCTTTTCATTATCTACCATATCTCGGTACACAAATAAGATTAAAGCTAATTGCTTAAGTCGTTCACTTACTTGCCCGTCTTACTTGCTCGAGTTTTAAAAAGCTGAATAAAATGCCACCAGCTTAGTACATAGTGCTTAACAGAATCAGAACCTGATGCCAATCATCACTAGTTCAGTTATCTTTATTGGATACAGTCCTCTCTTCTACAAAACAGAAATACATGTCATGCTAAATCCAATCGATAACAATACGACAGCCTATATTCATAAAAGTGAATGGGCAGATAAAATAAACGTAAGCGCTTGGTGATATTGAAACCACTACCGCAAATCCTCTTAAACAGTTTTTAGAAAAATATTCAGTTAAACTAGACTTCAAGATATTTCTACAAAAAATGTTAGAACTTTTCTGTGGGTAGTTTGATAGAGAAGTACGCGCGAAGAGCTTGAGATGATTGAGGCAGGCAGCAATGTGAGCCGAATATCTTATCAGAAAATAAGATAGCCATCAAAGGATTTTATGGCAGCGGCTAGTTCATGGAAATAGTACGAAGATGGACTTCTAAAAACATATGTATGGAGCTCTCTTTAGATATGGAGAGAACAACTCTCAACGCTTTTGACTGGCGACACCAGACCAATGTATAGGGACAATGTGCACTTGACCAAGACGATTTGAGAACAGCAGGAGCTAACTGAACACAAGCTGGACTTCTCACAGCCGGCCGCGAGGAACTGGTGGGACGTATTTACCAGATGTTAGGCATAGTTTGTTCTGATGAATGCATACCTCAAGATTGAAATCTAAATGTCCAACCCGCAATTATCCTGGGATTAACTCACTTAAAATTGCTTTTAAGGCCTTTTCGATGGCACTACCTGAAACACTGAAGCTCCTGAGAACGATAGTAACATCTTCTTGTTTCTAAAGTTTTTTTATTTACATCTAGCCTAAGAGGTGCCGGTAAATAAGAAATCGTCTGTTTTTAAAATCAATTTTGTGTTGGAAAATTTTATAAACATTCGGAACATCATCAGCCTTTAACTGTCATCTATATTTTACGGATTTTCCCCATAATTTAGGAAATATGATAATTTGACATTCTATATGAACAACAATACTATTAATTGCTAGCTTTTTGATAGAACTATTAATTTTTTCCATATCTTAATATTTAAAAATATAATGGCGCTTTCGATACTTTTCGTAAACATGCTGAGAGGTAATTTATCAAAGTATTGGCGCTCAATAGGTTTTATATTGCCTTATCAGACTGGACGATTTCGAATTCAATTACAATTTTACCTATATTAGTTCATAAAATAAGACCATGGAATTGTCTGTTTTTTATCTTTATGATATGTTTTTAAATCGTATAAACCCTTCAGAAAGCCAGAGTTTCAAAAAAGACCCCACCAGACGAGCCACGGTGTACTTAGTGATTGCATCTGCAGTTGCATATTGGTAGATTGCACTTTATTTTGTTGAGGGAATGAAGCTGCTTTTTTATCATTCAATTGTAGCAAATGTGGAGGAAGCTTTGGTTTAAACTACAGTTAAAACTGCTATTCACAATTAAGCTCTATACTCACAGTGTCGCATACGATAAAATTTCTGGTACACAAAAGTATAAACAAAGCAAACGATAAAATGTACTTTGCTTCGTCTTTGTAACGATACATATTCAAGCTATGACTAAAGCCGGTTACAAACGGATAACAAATTAAAACGGACGGTTGAAATTTCAACAGATTGATACGTGTGTGGCGAAGTTTCTTTTAAGATTTCGAAGCGTGCACAATGAGCGGAAAAATGGCAACAAGTTTATTTCATTGCGAAGCTGGTTAAAAATTGATTGCAAGATTTGATTACAGACACCGGGATAGGTGAAAGTAAATAAAAGCTTGTAAAAATAACGCAATTGCGTTGGCTTAGACATTTCGTACGCATAGATGAACGTTCCTACGAAAATATCCATGGAGGGAAAAGGAAACAGGGGGCGCCCATGAACACAATGGAAAGACCAAATACAGAAAGACCTGTCTACACGTGGAGTGAATAACTTGCATAAGTTGGTAGTTGTCACTCCCAACTGACGAAGTTCATTGGTTTTGACCCAAATCGGCAAACAAAGAAGAAACTTTTATTAAACTCAAAATACTTTACCTTTAAAACAACTACATACATTCATGCAGGGTATATATGTACACGTATACAAACTCATGTCCTAAAATTACATACACTCATATACATATGTGTAAGCAGATAACGTAGCTACATACATAAATGCCAGTGCGTATGCGTAAAACATAATTAAAACAAGAAGTAAGTGGCCATAAATAAAAATGGACAAATAGTACACACAGCACCACCGCAGCACAGCACACAGGCAAAAAAGGAATACACAGGAAAAAGGATACATTTTTATATGAGGGCGGCAGAAAAATATAAATGTAAATGAATATAATGGTAGAAAAAACTATCAAAGTATACATAAATAGATACTTACAAGCGTTGTAGCTTAGTGCATTAAGTGGGAAAAAGCAAAAGCAAAAACAAATATAAAACATGTAGCACAAATAAATACATTATGCATAAGTATGTATACATAGTTGTACAGACCTTTCTTGCATGTGCAAATATTTTCGCTCGTAATGGTATGCAAAAAAAGCAATAAGCGCCATGGAATGTGATAAGAGCTGATAGCATAGCACGAAAAAAATAACATAAATTACTTTGAGTTTGCTTTGAAGTACTTATTTTGGTGCGTATAAAAAGCAGAAGCGTTAACAAACACCCATTTGCGCATTGACGTAATTTTTTGTGGCTGTTTGGATTATGCGCTACACTTAAGCTGTGCTTTCAAAACTGGATGAAGCTCTTCAGCTTCTATATATGTTCACACACATATGAAAGTCGCCAGGCATTACAAGGTGGCTAATTCCGAAAAAAATTAAATTTTTGCTTTGTATACGTATGCGAACGTCATAGAAGTATATTTAAACCTTCTTTAATGCCGAGAGGGTTTTAGCAATGCAATACAGTAAAGCTCAGTTAGTCTAGACTTAACTTAATTTTACTTACCGTAAGAAATTGTCAATGATTACTCAAAACGTCAACTTAAGCCAGAAACGAACATTTTTTGTTTTTATATTTTCTTTTTCAGCTGTTTCACAAGAACAGTGATAGTCATTTCATCGATCATATGATACTCATTGGTGATGAAGATCTCAATCAAGTACTTCTACCAAGTTTTTAAAACCAATATGAAAAAAGTGATGTAAACATTTATGTACATGTGATCTTTCGTCTTCTTCTAACTTATGGTATTTTCATACTGTCTCATTTTAACCAACGCAAATGTTTGCATGTGTATTAGTAAGAATCATGTGTACGAGTAGGTATTAGTTTCCATCACACACTTTTCTTGTAGGGAACCATAGCTAGTGATAGAACGATACCACTACCGAGTACAGAATATCGATACTTTTCATGAGTACCGAGTATTATCGACAACTCGATACTTTTTGACAAGTACTGAGTAAGTATCGCGAATCCCAAAATGTATCGTCCGGTAAGTAAACAATTTTTCAAAAATCATATACAAAATTCGGTTATTTCAATTACATTGAAAAATGTTTGAAAATAACTCAATAAAGAATGTGGCGAACGTTCGAAAATTATCTTCGATATCCAGTATGAATATCATTAAAATGAACATAACGCTCATTTACTTCAATACTGGCATAGCTTACAAAACCAAAGGTTCGAGAAAAACGGCTTTAAAGTTTTGTATTTTGCTCTAGGGAACTACTGGTAATCGGTACAGCTAGAAGAAGGGGTAGCAGTCATTTCAACATTCTTAAATAATTGAAACACGAATCTCTTGCCCCACCTTCGATAATAAATGGTGGAAGAGAGTGGTATTTGACTCGGTAACTTGGCCACTCTCCAGCATAACAGAGCCCTTGTTAACCAATGTATTCTACTTGCGTTGTGAATTCGAAATCCAGCACAGTCTCGAAGAAAATGTTTATGAAAAAGAGCTTATCTTTCCTTTAGATAATGGGCTTCACCACATTTGGCCTCACCACATTTGTTTCTCATTTTCTACATTTGCATTTCATTTTCAAAATGATTTATAAATACATATGTATATGCGCCAGACACTTATAAAAATATTTTCGTTTAAAAGGTTTAAATAAGCTTTTTACTATAAACAGTTATTTTACGCTTGTAGAAGTAAACTTATCGCAAGTTTATTTCAAATACTTCTTTAAAAATGCTTGCTAGATCAGGGGGTCTGCTCTGTATTGCGATTCGAAAGCCAATGCGATTCGAAAGGCGACACGGACTAATACAAATTCATAGTGCCAAGCATCCGAATCCGAATGATATGCCGTTCGAATCGCAATACAGAGTAGACCCCCAGGTTTCATCTTTTAACAGCAGTGACTATTCGATTTACGGATAGGAAGAGTTCATAAAAGCAAATCCATCTGATTTTGGTTTACTTTTCGCATTTGCTTTAATATGACTTGGAAGTACAAGTATTATCGATACTTTTTTGCAAATATGAGTACTGGCATCGATTCTTCTTTAGTGTATTCTATATGAGTACTAGAATCGATACTTTTCTAAAAAGTTCTATCACTACCCATAGCAATTAAATGTTCCGATAAATCGTACGCGCAGCCCTGTAAACGATTATGGGTGCCATACAATAACGCCAAAGCCATAATCACAACCGTAGGTATCTATTCAGTTTTAGTTTTTCGCCATAATCATAAGCAGCTCTGTCCCATGCCCTATCTTTGGCTTTTTGGAATACTTATCGGGCTACATATAGCTTAACGGCCTTGATCGCTGCTTGACTATGTACAACGCAATCGCGTGCATCATGCTTACCAACTTCTCACCCATTTTTAAATATCCAAGAGAAGAAGGCACTGCCAGTTTCATATAATTTTCCAATTCTCTACGCAAAAAAGTCTGTTGTTTAAAATTTGCACACCACTCTACGTAAATTTCTGTACTGTGCTAGAAATAAATTTCCCTCCCATAATTATAGACGTTTAAGCTCTCCTTTAATAACGGTTAAATACAATTGTATAATAATACCCTCAGCGCAAAAGAATCGCACCTTGCAGGCTCTCCACTGCCAACCTAAATTCGTACAAACGCACATGACTGCCATGCTTGCAATGCTTGGCTTTACAGAGATCTACCCACCCCTCCTGCATCCGCCGCCTAGCGCCTCACTCAATGTGTCACGTTTTCGCCTTATCACTAAATTACTCTAACAATATTTCGGGTCACGATGCGCATGTGGGTGGACGCTCTCTAACTTGCTGGGTTGTTCGTATACTTTGTGCGGTGCGCTATCGCCCGCACGCCCGTCCGCCCGCACGCCCGTCCGCCCGCTTTTCGCAAATGAATGCGTTCGCACGTACGCATGATGCCACTTCACATGATTGTCACTTTTAGTTCACTTTTCTGCCCTCACGGCCTGCGTCTTTTGTGCCGCATTCTTGGAAGAACTAATGATGCTTTTCCTACACGTTCACTCACCTCCATCCTCACCTTCGTCTCTGTGTACCTACTAATTTCTTACTTTTGCTTTACTACCTCACACATTCATTTTGAAGTCGACGAAAAATGAAAACAATTATTGTCGGTGAGGCGTCTTACGTGCTGAGCTTCCTGTTAACAAGGAGGAAGAAGAAAAATAACAATAAAAGTTAGTAGGTGAAGTATTTTTAAGAGTGAAAGTTTTGCATTGTTCGCCTTCAACTGAGCTACATGTGTCGAGTACATTCATATATATACATATCTAGATATCGAAATGCATACATTTAGATGCAAACATATGTACATATGTATGTATATGTACCTCCTTGTCCTTGGTCGGCGCTGTAACCGCCTAAGACATTTCGGCCGAGTCCACCAAAGCACGCCAGTCGTTTCTCTTCTGTGCCAACTGACGCCAATTGGAAATGCCAAGTCCTTCTCCACCTGGTCTTTGCAACGCAGAGGAGGCCTTCCTCTTCCTCTGTTACCAGCATCGCCACCCGCGTTGAATACTTTCAGAGCTGGCGCGTTTCAGTCCATTCGTACGAAATGACCAAGCTCATACAGCTCATCGTTAAATCGTCTGCGGTATTCGCCATCGCCAGCGCGCAAAGGCCCGAAAATCTTCCGCAGAATCTTTTTCCCGAAAACTCAAAGGGCCGCCCCATCGGATGTTGTCATTGTCCATGCTTTTGCGCCATACACCAGCACAGGCATTATAAGTGACTTATATAGTGTAATTTTTGTGCGGCGAGAGAGGACTTTACTTCTCAATTGCCTACTCAGCCCAAGATAGCACTTGATGTTCTTCGTTGGATTACAAAACTGACATTATAATTGGTGTTAATGCTGGTTCATAAATAAACGAAATCGTCTACTTTTTCAAACTTGTAACTGTCAACAGTAACGCAGGTGCCGAGACGCTTATGCTCTTTATGCTAGGACTCTTTGTCTGATGACAGGAGATATTTCGTTTTGTCCTCGTTCACCGCCAGACCCACACGCTTTGCCCACTATCTAATTCCGAGAAGTCAGAACTGACATAACCCTTGTTTTTATCGATGATTTCGATGTTGTCGACATACGCTAGCATTTGTACGCTCTTGTATAGAATTGTGCCTTCAGTTCTGTGGCTCTGAATATCTTCTCCAATATCAGATAAAAGAAATCACACGAAAGGGGGTCACCTTGCCTGAAACCTCGTTTGGTATCAAACGACTCGGAGGGGTCCCTCCCAGTTACCAAACTCAGACATCAACTTCTTTTCGTGCTGTCGAAAGCGGCTTTGAAATCAACAAATAGATGGTGTGTGTCGATTTTGTTTTCGCGAGTCTTCTCCAATATTTGGCGTATCGTGAATACTTGGCCTATGGTGGATTTCCCAGGTTCAAAGCCACACTCATAAGGCTCAATCAGTTCGTTGACGGTGTGCTTCAGTCTTTCACACAATACGCTCGAAAAGACCTTGCAACCTATGCTTAAAAGGCTGACCCCCTAAATACCTGGTTTTATTAAAATTTGCTGATTTATTAATTTTGGTGTTGCGCTGGTTTGGACATGTTGTACGTATGGATGATGACGCTCCGGTGAAATGATCATTCGACTCAGCACCCATGGGTGGACAGCGAAAGCAAGGGCGCTCACGAACACAATGGAAGGACCAAGTGCAGAAGGACCTGTCGTTCTGCACTTGGGAGGAACAACTGACGCAAATCCGCAAAGGAGAGAGGCAATTGGCGAAGCTTTTTGGATTCCCCATTTTGAATTTCCGAAATCTGACTTCAGATTCGTACTCAGCGACCTCAAAAACATATAGAAACAAAGTGGTGTCAAATTGTATGAAAACATCTTTCAGCACCTGATTTTATTTAACTATTCCATTCAGACCAACAAAATTTCCATATGACAAGCTATGGTTAAAAAAAAAACGAAATTAAACATCAAACGGATCAAAAAGTAATCCAAATTTGAATCCAAGGCACATTTACAAGGTAGAGCACGCTTGTGACGTTTTCTGCGATTCTTTTTTTGCTCGCACTTAAGTTTTTAAAGGCAAAGTAAACTTAATTTTCAGTTTCAATTTTTTTATTGTAAAAAAAAGCTTTAAATTTAAAAATTTCCTAGCAAATAAAAATAAAAGGTAAATAAAATATACATATGTACATTAGACCGTATCGAAAAAAAGTTCACCGTACATCCCCTCATATGAAGTGTTTTTGAAAAGCATTTAAAAAAATTATAACATTTTTTTTTGGACAACCCTAGTAGTCGCCCAATTACATTTTTCTTCATATCTTCGGCATATATAGTCGGATTTTAAAGTGTGATACGTCAATTTTTCGTCTAGAGGACGGGGTTTTTCCTACAGAGGTTCATTGACCTCAGGTGCACCATAAAAAAAAAAAACAAAAAAAAAGTTGGTTTTTTCCGTATGGCTTTCCAACTAAAAATAAAATGTGTTTTACTTCGGGTTCTACTGAGCTAATCGAAATACTTCTTTCGCAAAAATTAATGATTTATGACGGTCTTTAATTTACTGTCATTGGGGCGGTACGTTAGGGTGGTAGCAACTGAGATCTGGTGGGTAAATACCACAATGGAGCACATGAGGTCAATGAAGCCCCTCCGCGAGACAAAAACATTGGTGTATCACGCTTTAAAACCCGACTGTAAATGCCGAAGATATGAAGACAAAAGTAATTGGGCGACTACTAGGGTTGTCCAAAAAAATTTATTATTTTTTAAATGCTTTTCAAAAACACTTCATATGAGGGGGTGTACGGCGAACTTTTTTTATTTCGCCTGTAAAGCGAGGCGCTCTAATGTACATTTGTATGTGAATACTTGAAAACAAAGAAAATTTGTTTAATATTTTTTTTCCATTTGAATTGAAATTAACAGAACCTAGCGGATGGAAATGGGTGGACCAAGTTAATTAAATCATTGGCGCAGCAAAATTAAAACATTAGAATATATTTTAAGTGTAAAAAGTGAATGTGATATTTTATTTGAAAAATCTAAATTTTTTATACTGCCAAATAAAGTAAAGAAATGGTACTTTGATGCAAAATACAATTCCGCATAAAAAGTTTGAATTTTGAAGTTTGTTGTCGAATAAGAAACGATTACAAATTTTAACATAAAAAATGTTTTTTTAAGCTTCGCAAATCAGGATTGTTATCTAAAATGGCCCTTAATACTTTAATACTATGTTCTCAAAAGTACTTTCTACATTCCTTGAGCATACAACCAAAAATATAAGCCTCAGGAAAATCACCTCTGTGCCCGCACTCTTATTTTGACGTCTGTCATTATGTGTCAAAACTTTCTCTCGTTACGCTCATTTCATCTGAAATTGTTCGAAACCAACTTAAAGTTAACAGAAGAAAAGAACAACAGCAATATGAAAATTAACAGAAAATACAACAATAACTAAAGCATACTGTTTCCGTTTCCGTTCACTCTCAAATAGCAATGCTGCCTTTCCTTCTTCCCATTCATATTCATGTGACAAAAGCTACTTGATGTTGTTGTTCGCTTCGCTGTTGTACCACTACTTCCTGTTGCGTCTTCTGCAGTCATTTTGCACTCTTCCATTTTTTTTGTTGTTACTGTTACTTTTGTTGCTATATTTGCTATTGTTTTTTATTATTATTGTTGTTGTTGTTCACCCTTCTTTGTTTACTCTGTTTGTTGGCTTTCTGCTCTTTTAACTCATTTGCATCACCTGCTGCAGCCATTGTCACCAGCATAGCAAAGTGCAGCACAGCACAGCGCAGACAGTCAACCAAGCGACTAAACAACTAGTCAGGAAGCAGACTGCCCGGCTGTGTAGCAGGAGGAGCTATGTATTCAATCCATCTAACTAACTACTTACTTACTTCTCTGCTAGACTTTAGGGACCTCAGATGTAAATATATGTAGTATGTATGTATGTATGCATGTATACATATTTGTACAATCAAAGCAATTACTTTGTTGTAGCGTTTTGCGTGGCCTAGTGGGAAATATTACATATATAAAAGAAAAATGCGATGAAAATCTAAATTCTCAAGCTATAACTGATGGCTTCTCTAATTTGTGTCACATCATAGCTTTCTACGTTAGATATGTACCTATTGGTGCACTTTTTTTTTTTTGAACGTTTGTCCAAATACACCGGCCCAGCATTGTCATCCTCGAGCTTGGAGCTATCAGTATACCAGACTTGGGAGCCCTAACCAATCGCCGGGAATACTCCTCAGCAAGTGTCCCTTTCAGGAATTATTAAATTAGTAGAGCTTGTTGAAACAGTTAAAGAAACCGTTTTCATTAAAATATTTTTGAAAAGTTTTAGATTAAGATATTCCCAAAATACATGCAATCAAAATTATATCAGTACACTGAACCAAAAATGTACCATAAACAGGCGTAAAAGTAACATTTTTTGGTTACAAGTCATCCAACATTAAAAAATGTTAAAATTGACATTACACCATTATTATTTTAACATTATTAATATTACATTAAGAAATGTAAAATTACTGTTATTTTAATGCAAAACTGACATTAAAAATGTAAAATAATGACTATTATCCAATGTAGTGCGGACATTTTAAATGTTAAATTAGCATTAAAAATATGTACATTTGATATGATAAAAATGTAAATCTATACGAATTAAATATCATTTTGGTATTTTATAAATGTTAAATAAAACACTGAAAATTATTTTCCACACAATTTTATTAATACAAAATGATTTTTATAAAAACAATTTAACTCCAAATTTTGCGCGGCGTCAATTTGATGGTCGATATCTTTTACCCGGGCGAAAATAGTGACGTCTTCGGAATTCAACAAATTGGGAATTAAATTTTCTTCCATTTTTATTATCGATCACACTAGTCAACAAATTTTGACCTAATCGCGTTAACCTAAGAATAAAAATGTTTTCTAAGCTAAAGAAGCGGTTTCGAGATTTTTTCGAATAACTTGTTTTTGGTACCTTTCGCAGTTATTTGTCAATATCTTTTGAAAAAATAATCTAAGCGACGAAAGTAACCTAAAAATATCTAACTTGTGCAGATTTAAATAAAAAGTACTAGGTACTGTTACTAGCGACCAAAATCGAAAAGAATTAAATTTTCAATCATTTTTGAAAATTACACTTTTTTAGATGCTTATTTTTGATTATAAAAATTTTGTTTAAATTTTTTTGCAAATTTAAGTGAAATATAAATTATTGCAGTAAATTTTGAGTCTAAGATCATCCAAATCGGATAAGAAATGTAGATGTTATGGAGCACTGAGTAAAAAGTCTAACTTTGCATTTTTCACACAATCACACTTGCTGGCGTCGATTAGACGATTTGTTCAAAAGATATTGACAAATTGTACCCAAAGTGAGCCTAGAAAACACTTTTTCACAAAGGTTAACTTTTCGTGTAAACCAGTGCTATTATTCTTTAGCTATTACTGCTCATTATTTCTTATATTAAATACTATAAAAATTTATCACCAAAACGCGTGCGTACACCAAACGCATGTCGACACGAATTGACGCGATCATACATACGTTCGTATTATTACGTCATACTAAACGACGAAGAAAATACATTGAACGTTGTAATACTTGCTTTTTTATTGTTAGTGCGACAACATATTATATTACAACTACAATTTAATGTAAAATTCGGCTTCCGAAGCTGTAATGTAATTTTGACATTCAAATTTGATATTGCAACGTAGTACATTGCAATATCATTTTGATAATTTCCTTTTAAAAATGACAAAAATAACGATAATTTAACAATTTTAAATGTGAAATTATCAATTTTTCGTTTACATTACAAATAACATTGCAAAATGTTAGTTTTACATGGCAATATTTTTTTCGGTGTAACGGTTGTTTGTAACAGCCTAAAATAATCGAGATCGATATAGACAAATACATACCAAAATGCTCAGAATGAAAAGCGAAACCGATTTAGCTCTGTCTGTCTGTCCGTCCGTCTGTGCACACGATAACTCGAGTAAAAATTTAAACATCTCAATGATACTTGGTACGCGTATTTCTATTGGGATAAGGACGGATGGTATTAAAATGGGCGAAATCGGACGATAACCACGCCTACCTCCCATGTAACGGTAATATTCAGAAATACAAAAATTGCGATATTTTAGTAACTACTGAAGCTTATTTACTCAAAATGGATATTTGCAGTGATATATTAACGAGTAATAAGAATATTATAAATTTTTTAAAAATGGACGCAGATCCGCCCACTTATTGATTTATATAAATATCTCGCTAGCCGCTTTACCAATTTCTACCAAGCTTGGCACAAGTGTTGACCTTGATCTAACATTGAAACTTGTTGAAAAGTTTTGAATTCGACAATAGGTTTGTTCATGCAGCAAATAGTTTTTAAAAGTTTTCGAAAACTATCATGTTTTGGTGTTCATGCAACCAAAAAACTTGCAAAGTAGGGGAAATTGAGAGAGCAAAGTGATAGTTCACTTGGAGGGGAAGTTGCAAGTTTTTACTGGAAAATTTTTTGCCAGTAAAAACTTGCAAGCGTTAAAACAGCTGATCGCATGTTGCTGGGTGCAATTCAAACTAATAAATGAATTGTTTGTGGGAATTTTATAGTTGAAATTGACAAAATAAACCTATTTAAATACATAAAATGTTATGAAATACTGTTTTTATTAGTAAATTACTGCGAATAAATAACAAATCCATCAGCTGTTCGTAAAACTTGCAAATTTTACTGGTTTTGCGTTCACGATGTTCTTTAGATATTTTTCTCATTGAGAGCGAATTCTCGGAAATTGAGTTGCTGGAGATTTACTGGCAAGTTACTGGATAATTTCTGC
>JAPVRG010203050.1:2609-13800 GCA_029783565.1 Rhagoletis cerasi | reverse complement strand
ATCCGAAACCGTTTTATCAATTTCTACCAAACAAGCTAAATTATTTCTTTTAGTCCAACTGAGCATACTATCGGAAATGTTTGAAAAAGGAAAAAAAAACACCCCTGTTTACCACGTAACGGTAGGTTTCAGCATCGTGAAAAAACGATGTTTCATACGTGCGCCGGGTATTTAATGTTCGGTTTCACCCGAACTTAGACTTCTTTACTTGTTATTTTCATATTTATTCTTTATCTTTTACTTTGCCTATATTTTCATCCGCATCTTTAGCTTTATCTGTGTCAGAGCCTTTACAGTTAGCTTAACGCAAAAATTAGCGTTAGGATACAACTCTTATCATCTTATTCATCTAACATTTGTTATGGGGCGAAGTTTTTGCGATACAACTTATAACTGTTATGCCCCTGTTCAAATCATTTGGCATGATCGTCGATAGGTCTCAGGTGCTTTATTTTCCCTTGAAATTATTAGAACTTTTTTAGGTGACGGTGTCCAGAGTTAGCGCGAAACTAGATATTGGGTTCATTTTTGAAACATACACGTTCATATAGCTAAGCTAAATGAATAAAATAAATAAGACAGGCGCACATTTTCAGCCATTACTCATAGTTATAAAACAGCGCTGGTTACAGTGCGTTTTAAGCCCAATAATTTGGAGCAGCTCCCTCAACTACCTGCCGTTCCCAATGGTCCACACGTTTCGGATTTTCCGTCCCGATTCCCAAATTTCTTTGTTACACTACCATTAATTATGGCCTTAGACGATTTCAAAACACTATTCGAGTCACTTTTAAGGTTTAGGCGATCTCTTATTGAATCCGTTGAGTCTTAGTCCGAAAGAAACTCTAAGCAAAATACTCTGTATACGGCTCTTGGTAATGACATGCACTTATGTAGCACGAACATAGATGCGATTATAGTAGTTATACGAACATGTGTGAGGCCTTGAAAATGTATCTATGTAAGATCGTTTTTTTAGCTGCTTCATCAACCACAATTTCTCTACAGGAAATCAAACGATCTGTTCATGTACCGCCAGGCAGATAGTGTATGGAAACTTGCGCAAGGTTCCAAGGTTACAAAGACTTTGTATAGATCGCACGATCGAAAAATTGTCGGTGTAGTTTTTTTAAATATTAGGAGCAAACTCAAGATTTCTTCTAAGAAGGTCACGCAAAGCCCGAAATAAAAATTGCTTCTCTCTGCGCATGACGTCACAGGGCGATATAATTTTTGCTTTCACTTGAACAACTGAACTTTGTGTGTGTCGTCGGTGTGTAAAGCAAACGCATTTTGGTTGTTCATTCAGTTCATTTGCATTTACATTTTCGGAAACATGATTACTTTTGTTGCCAATCACTATTTCACGAATATAATTCCACATTTTTTTAGAACCTATTGCTGTGCTAAACTGATGCTCGTAGAATTTCATTTTTTGCAATTTAATGGCTCCCGTGGCTTCTCTTCTATGACCCTTGAATTCATTATAAGTTGCTGCACAATTCAAGTGCTTCCACTTTCGATACGCCTTGTTGCGCTTCTGAATAAGACCCTTTATATAATTGTTGAACCAAGGCCGTTTACGACTATTGCTTGATTTTGTTACAAGCGGCACATATTGTTCAAATAGGGAACTTATATTTTTTTGAATAAACCTAATCTGCTCGTTTGTGGATACCAAGGTGTAAACACACAGCCAGGGTATGGCATCAACGGCTTCTTCAAGCTGCTCATAATTACTATGCATAAAATCTCGATATGAATAAGAAACCGTATTACAAGCTAAGTTAAAATCCAATGTAAGAAAAATAAGGTCATGCTTAGAAAAATTTGGAATGGAGACCTGGTCGAAGATTAGAATTTTCGATGCATCACTTACAGAAAGTATGTCCAAGAGCTCCCTGCTTGTTTGGGTGAAATGAGTATGGGACTGGGAAAAGACCCAGATTTTGCATTGTTAGAGAAAATTTGTTTTCAATAAGCAGGGGTATAAAGTATAGAAAGTGGAATAATCTCGAATAAGCTGTGGACCACATGATTTTTGAGTGTTTAACTTTCAGCAAGCCAAGGTTTACTGTACTTGATAAAGTGCAGCTACCGGACCTACAATCAGCGATGGGCAAAGGGCCAAAGTATCTAATATAATTCGCTATAGTGACGGCACATATGTAAACCTGTCAAAGCAGAAATAACAAGTGAGTAATAATATTATTATTATATGCGTTCAATACATAGACCTTTTAACATACTTATACCTAAGTGCTCATTTCATGCATATGATTTACGAAAATCTTCACCAAATTATTTTACTTACAGAATATCCAAAGGCAATTTCACCGAACAATCACGCAAAGATGATTGTTGTTGACGCTGGTGTTGCTGTTGTTGTTGTTGATGATGTGATTGATAGTTTTCTTGTTGAAATTGTGAATGCGACGTATGATATGAATATTGGTGTTGTTGTTGTTGATAATGATATTGATGCTGATGTTGCTGTTGCTGTTGCTGTGAATGCAGCGGCTGTTGTTGCTGCAAGTATTGATGACGTTGCTGTGTGCTATGATATTGTTGTTGTGGATGTTGTAGGAGATGTTGCGTTTGCTGTTGATATTCATCCGTATCATTGTTGATGCTATTGTTGTTATTGTTGTGATTTGTCGCGCCACTGTTTGCGCGTCTTTTAGCGGCGGTCATCAGTGGTATGGAGAGTTGGGCGGAACTTTCGGAACGAGGCAAGTGACTAAAACGAAAGAAAGTGGCTACTGCAGAATAAAAGCAGATGTGCAGCGAAACAACAGACGTGGCAGGTGGTAAATTTTCGTTATCAAATGAATTTTGTATACAGTAGATGGAGGGATGTTAAGAGGTTAGTTTAGCGTAGATTATTTGCGTCGCAGGAGTGTATGAAATGCTGTTAATCTAATTTTTTTTTTTAGTTTGTTGCTACAGCTGAGTGTTTTGTGCTTTCGTGGATATGCGTGCTGGACTTAGATTAAGTATCAATTGGCAAGAATTTGGACTAAGCACTATTCCATCTAATTAATTATCTAGTTTGCAGGTTATTCCGCGAAGTTTTCATTAGGTATTAAACTTCCCTTTTTCTAACTCGTGTGTAGCATGCGGATTCCGAAGATTTGTAGCTTTCGGTTAATTTCAAATATTCAGGAAGTTTTTTGCATTGACGTTCTTTTCTTAAAAGTTATCTTTGCTTAATTTAATCCTAAGCAGCTTCTTTAAGAGAATACCATATTATTGATTGTTTAATTCTTTTTACCCAAGCTTTAAACTGCGCTTTTTTACATTTTAAGCATTTCCTGCTCTTTTAGTAATTATACAAACCACTTCTACTTTAGCTTTAAGCTCTATTGGACTTAATAACAGCTTCCAAGTTATACATTTCCCAGGTGATTTGATAGCTTTTACTCTTGCTTATTTAAGGAATTTTAATTCTTATTTGGCTATGCGGTATACTGAAACAACGTTTTAGGACACTTCTGATATTAGGCTTGCAGGCATTCGAATTTTCGCAGTTGTTTGCTCATTATTATTTTCTTTTTGTTTAAGAATTTATGATTTTCCACGCTTTCGCATTATACTCAGTAGTTAAGCTCAACTATTGTATGAAACAGCTTTAATATTTAGCGTATTTTCGCGTGCTTTTATGGTTATTCACAACTTTATTTGCCTGTCTTCTCAAAATATTATGATCCCTTTATCAATATGAAAAGCTCTAAAGCTCAGTTGAGCTTTTTCAAGTTCGTATAATAAGCTTTTTCTGTGTTGATCAGTAGCGGCAAAACATAGCCCACGCGCGAAGCTTTTTTATGCTTTCTGTAGACTTTATATGCGCGTTCTAGTCGCCGCTGGTAAAATTATATTATTCGTTTCGAAAACCTTAAGCAACTTCTTTAGCTCGAAACTCTTAACGTAACAAAAGTTTTTCCGTTTCTGCCCATTTAGGAACCGCCTTCTAAGATTTTTTCAAGAACAAAAAGCTTTTGAGGCTTTCAAGTGCAGTAGACTTACAAGTGCAGTAGACTTACATAATTTTTATCTCTTTCCATATATTTCGTTTGTACCAAACTCAATTTTGCATTGAAACTTATGCACAGCAAATCACAGAAAAGCCTTCAAATGTCAGCATATTTTCATTTGAATTAGCGGTACGCTGTTGGCTGTTACTCATTCCTTTGACATGTCACTGGCCACTTACAAATTAAATTTTAATGTTTTTATGGATTATTTTTCATACGTAGCTAATATTGCTTTGCAAATAACACTTTCAGCCCTACGAGTAACAGCGAAAAATCAAAGAAAAACGCTCGATTCACATTCATATGAAAGCTCTTTAAATGCGTGATTCAACTTTTGTTGTTGCTAACTCACGTACGACTCATATGCTCCTCGATGTTATTCGAAATAATTCCACTTTGTTTTGTTGTAACTACCAATACTATTATTGTTAGGGGCTTTGTCGATTTGAATGGCGTCACCGCTACACCGGAATTTAAGTGGCCGTTTAATTTCCGTCAACTATTTCCGATTTTCAGCAAATTGCATTAATGATACCAGCAGCGGCAGTAGCGGCAGCCACTTCGAACAATGAAAATTTGTTGTTGAATATAACAGCTACATAAGTACATACATACATATATATATTTATACACTCTTGATGATATCACAAGCTAAGCACTAAATGCTTATCCACACATGCATACAATTTTAAACGCACTGACTTGACTCTTAAACGCGCTAATAGTCCTTTATGTACATATATATATATATTTATATATGTATGTTTGTGTGTGTGGGTGTTTGCGCGCCCTGGATGCGCTGAGTGCAGTCGAGCACAAGATTTTTACGCTTTGCCTTCTGCGAATGTTTTTGCTGTTGTTGTTTGTGCTACTTGTTGTTGTCGTTATTGCGGCTATGCTCTGCACAATCGACTACTTAGTTGCTCTCCACTTGTCAGCAATAGCGGCAATTTTGCTTGCTTGCTGCCGCTCCACTGATACACTCTGACGTTATTTGTTGTTTGTAGTTGTTGTTTGTTGCTGCTGCTTGCAATATTTGTTATTGAAGTCGTTGTAGCGGATAATTAGATTTAGCGCGCTTCCTTGTTTTCCTTCAATGTGCTGCTTGCTGCTCGCTTAACTTAGCAGCGTTAGGTGTGTTTGTGGACTCTATCTCTCCCTATTTCTCTTTCCTTCGCCTTTACCGCTTTCCCAGTTGAGCGAGCGTAGAAAGCGTCTGAGTGGAAAAATCTATGTTTGTATGTTTACGGTTGTACTTTGCTTCGTTCAGCTAAAGCGTCGATGTAATTGCTCGATATGCCATTGTTTGCTTGCTGCCTGTTGTTGCTATTCATTTGTTTTCATTATTGCAATTGCCTTTACGAATTTTAGCTCTATTAGTTGCGTTGCGTTTGTTTTGCCATGCAGCTTTTCGCCTAGGCTGCTATTTCTAGCTTCCGCTGCTGCTCCGTTGCTCCACTCCCTTCGGCTGTGGTGACTTCCAGTCACTCCCGTCACTCTTGCTACAGATTTTGCTGCGTTGCTAAGTTGCCACTGCCTGATATTCTTGTTTGCTGTAGACGTTTTTGTTAATTATGATATGGTTTCGCGCTTTATTTGCTAAACTTCTAGTCGATTTATTGCATTGCGTTGCGTTGCGCTGCTGCTGCCACGGTTGTTGTTGTTGTTGTTTCTTCTCAAGTGGTGACAACAATTGATTTCAGTTTGCTGTTTGCTGCTGCTCTTGTCGTTTTTCGCTATTATCTGCTTTATGGTTGCTGTAACATTTCCGCTTTCGCGCTTCTCATTTATGTTGTCGTTTGCCTTCTCGAGTATTTTGTTGCCGAAGCAGAGGCGTTTGTTTTTGTTGCTGGAATAGCCACTTTGCGAGAGTTTGTTGTGTTGACTGCTGCTCTTGTTTGTTTGCTCTGCTTTGCCGTTCTGCCGCTGTCAGCCCGTTTCATTTGCATTAAATTAGAATTTGTTTGCTTTTTCGCTGCTACAAATGTTTTTCCTTTTGTTGGTAGTGTTTTTGTTATCTCTAAGCTTGATGTTATTATATGCTTTATGTTGCTGCTGTTGTTCTTTATTCCACGTTGCAGCAAACGAATAACTTTTTATTTAATTACATATGTACATATGTTCACACATATATATATATATGTATGTGTCGGTATATGCAATTATGTTTGTATGCACTCAACTTAACATAAATGGTTGCTGTCGTTGTTGTTGCCTTAGCAGTTGACTCCAATCATTGGTGTTCATTTGTTTGTACTTTGTTTTAAAGTAATATTATTTTTTTTTAATTCACTTCGTTATTTTTTTTCTTTACCTTTTTTTGTTTCAACTCACCATTATTTTACTTTTTTCCTTATAATAGTCCTTTATAGCTCCGCTATTCTGATATGTTTGTTTATTTGTATTCACAAGTGTTAAATCCGCAAATTCATAAATGGGAATTGTTGATTGTTGCGCTTTTTTTTCTTTGTTCTATTTGTTTTTTTTTTTTATTTATTTCTATTAACCTATTTTCCGCTTATTGTGGCACTGTTGATATGTTTTGTTGCATTTTCATCGCTTTTGATTATTTCTTCACCTCATTGACTTCCCTTCGCTTTTGTTTGTAATTTCAATAGAATTGGTTTTGTAGCTGGATCCAATTGAGAATTTGCATAAGTAAGCTGCAATAAAAGAGTAAGAGGGAAATACTTAAAACAATTATTAGAGCAACCGCTGTTATACATTTGTAGTAAATAGCAAATACTCGACATATTTTTTTAACTTAACCAGATTTGACCACAATTATTAATTTTTATTGTGTGCCTGAAGCAAAAAACTCTGATATGAACAGAAAATCAAGAAATTCAATATAAAGGTATATATCACGAGACAGGGAAGGTAAAAGGAAAAACAAGAAGGTATAGATATTTATGACTCGCGAATCTGTTGCTCAGATGCAGCACTTTTTCAGAAGTGTACGCTTTGCCTTTGGACGAGATCCATTTTCGATGGCAAATGTCCTGCTTGACTGTGATCAGCTTTTTTGCATCAAATGCAAGTAAAATTGAAACGCATGCACTGTTCATGAATTTGTTTTTTCATTATTAAAATGCACAGTGTCCCTCTCTTTTAGAAAAAAAAATTTCTCTGCAAACTTTCCTCAAAATCCATAGCATTTAATATTTGAGTCCAAAAAACGTTTTGAAGTAAGTAAGCGTTTTGATGAGAAACTCTTCACTACCTTCCAAGTTAAAGAATTTTGGAGTAAAGATTCAGGGTACACCCAATTTCATCAAAATGGAATTTTTTTCCTTAGCACCAAATTTTTTAGTGTTGGTGGATTTAATATGATCCAATTTTGACGATATTTAAAATGTATGCTTTTCTTGTTACAATCAGTGCTTACTCTTACCAATTTCCACATTTCTCCATTTCTAAGTTCAAAATTTAGCATATGCGAATATGCTATCGGAATTTCGTCGGAATTTTTTTCCGGTATATTTCCAGAAACTTTCGAGATAGTTTCAAGACCCTTCAGCATTACTCAAGTACTTTGAGGTCCAAAAGTGTATTTGAATCCTAATTTTTTCTTTTTAAAAATGTCTGAAATATATATTTCTGGCACAGTTATGTAGTTAATAAATTGGGTGTTACAGAACAAGGATGTTAGGTTGAGTTTGAGTGGTTTTCCTGACAAGGGAATTACTTGCACATTTAAGATATTTTCCTTTGTGATGCCATGAAAAGTGAACAGATACCATTATGTTGTCGGCAAAACGCCGCGAGCCGATTACGAATTCCTTCTGAACCTTACAATGAATTCGAAATTTTGCTTCGGACCATTATTTAATTTTTGTTGCTTCTAAGCTTTCGTTTGTTGTGTATATTTCTGCTCGTATTTATGTCCGTAATTTTTCGGCTTTATTGAAGGCTATTCGCAGTTTGTAAATACATTTTTTTATTCTTCTGCTTTATATAGTCATTTTTACGATTTTAGTTTTATAAAATTTATTTGGTACTATGTTAATTTTAACATACAAAATGCCTTATCTTTTTCTTATATCCGAACTAATGTCATTATGTAATTAGAAATATTTTTTTTAACTACATTTACTAACAATTGTACCTCATGTATGCAGATATAAGCAAAAATGTTCAATAAATGAATTGAAAAGAAATTTAGATGGGTCTCGACCTCATCCCCGCGGAGACTGGGCAGTCTAAGATGATTCCGCCTCATCATCCTCTTGGCAGTTGCTACAGAAGGGATTAGGTGAAATTCCTAACCTTCCAGAGTGAGTACCAATCGCACATTGGCCAAGGACCCACACTTACAGCGATAGCTGAGGCTTTGTAACCGTAAGGAGCTTCATGGCATCAATTTTTAGTCAGTTAAAACGCTTTTATTAGTTAAATGTTAGGAAGAATATACAGCAATACCATCGTCTATAAACATATGCACTTTTAAAAGCCAATTATGTCTGGACAGGCGAATCATGTAATTCATTTTGTGGTCACAAAGCGCTATTTCTATCTTTAACATATCGAGCCATAACCGGCAAAATAACGTAAGCGACATTTTTTCAAAATTTGCTTTTTGATGCTGAAATGCATCTCTTGGACCATTTCTGCATCACAAATAAAATTTTGAAAAAATGTCACTTACGTTATTTTGGCGGTTAGGGCTCGATATTATATTAATGCCACAATATGTATGCCCGCTTGCGAGTCCTGAAGCAAGTGTATTTAATATTAAAGCTACAATCTTATTGATAATATTTTTCAAGGAATTTTAAATTGACAAAGCCCTGCATGCACATTGCTTAAACTCGAAGTGAAAAACATAAATCCAACAAATCCCTCTAAACGCTTGTATTTATGAGAGAACGTGCAAAAATATCTAGTAAACGCCTTACCTCTAACGCCATTTTCAACCGGTAATTCCCCCAATCACAAATGCAGTTACAACTGCAGCTACAAATGCATCTACAAATTTCCTGTAACCCAACATATTGACTGAGTTCAAATTGCATTTACCAAACTGGCATTGCAGCTTGTTTGTCTCACTTTCCTTATTGCTTGTTTCGCTAAGTTTCCCTCGCATTTCCCCTGCGCACTATAGCCAAGAGCATGAACACTCATCGTCTAGTGCTGAATTCAATTTCATTGAGGTACCGGACTCAACTGAAGGCAAACTAGTGGCGGTGAGGTAAAAAAAAAGAAAAAATTGAAGGCGCTACAGACAATGCATTTCCGGCATGTCTGTAGCACAACTGTTGGCTAGAGAGGCAAGCAATAGTTGTCGAGAAATACACACCTAAATATGTGCATGTAAGTGAGATAAATGCTTATGTGTGTGTACGTTTAAATTCAATAGCTGATATTTTTCTTTTATATTGTGGAAAGAAGAAAAGCTATTGCGGCATATCCACTTGTGGCATGCTTTCAATGTGCGACGTGTGATGTTTTACTTACATTTCTTGCTTCATTCAGTATTTGTAGGCGTTTTATATCGTAACATAAGAATGTTGAAGCATTGAGTAACTTTTTTTTACCTTGCTCCGTTTGAGGTTTTCAGCACATACCTATCCTTTGTTATCCCAGGCGATATAGGTAATTCTTTGTAGGCATATCAATTAGAATCTACGCATGTATTATTTGTAAGAATCACTATGGATATATTTTCTTGTATGCATAGACATTCTCAAACACTAAACTCTTACACATATATATACAGGTGAATTCTTTCCTCCTATTTTTTTATTTTGAAAAGACACGTAGGAGGTCATATCAATGGGAATGAGTAAGCTTAAAGATTAAACCTTTGGCAGCATAGACAAATGGCACGCTTGGAAGAATTTTTCTTCTACAAATATATCATGCCTTTTTAGCATTTTAATGCGTGCACAACCATCAATCATTACCAATTTAAAGAAACCTGCTTGCCACATGGCGCTAGAGTCGGGGTGTTACTAAAATACGTATTTATGGTCGGATTTGGTGTATTTTCGAAATATATGTACTTGGCATAAGGAAGGTAAATACTTTTGCAAAGATGCCGCTAGAGTCGTGTACTGAGAATCACAGGCACATCAATAGAATAGGGCGTTGCAACGTAAATTTCAAGGACATACCCCACATGGCCCCATGGAAGTTATGTCGAGAAATTAATACCTTCTATAAATTGTTGGTCCATGGAAGTTAATTCAAACATTTCTTCCACAGATCAGATTCATGGAAGATATGCCAGAAATAAGTTCCATGATAATTATGTATGTATTAAATGCGCCGTTCAGTGCACAAAGAGAAGTTGATACATATTTTATATAACAGGAGTGCAGTTACTGTCGAAGTTCGGCCGTTTTTCTACTTTTTTAAGAGCCCTTAAGACGTTTCCAAACTTAGCATGTCGATTAACTGTAAGGTACAAAATTACTTACTCTGTAATGTCGATATCTCTTCATAAATTTCAATCGCTTTCCATAACATAAGTTTCGAAATCTCTCTCTATGATACCTAACAACCAATTTCGACATCTTTCGATAAACCTCGCTCGATATCAATAAACTTCGTTAAGTCGATATACTTCGATATTTCCATAAATCTCGATAGCTCGACAAATTCCAAAAAATATTTAAACTTATGAATTTAAAAAACACTGAATTCCGATAACTATATAAAATTCGATAACTCGAAAAATTTTGATAACTGCGTTTCCGGGACTCATATAAAGTCGATAAATCAACAATTTACATATCCCGATGTACATCGATAACTCGACAAACTTTAGATAGCTATAAATTTCGATAACTCGATTCATTTGAATAGTTCCATAAATTTCGTTATCTATCGACAAATTTCGTTAACCCAATACTCTCTGGTAACTCGGTAGCATTTGATAAATCGATAAATAGTACTAACTCTATAAACTTATATAACCCTAGAAATTTTGATAACTTGATATACTTTGTAAATTCCAATTAGACAAAACGACAAATTTTGATAACCACCAACAAATTTCGATAAAACAATAAATATCGATAAGTTGAAAGAACTCGCTATATTACGATAACTTGATAAATTTCCATGACTCGATAAATATTAATAATTTAATAAATATCAACAACTTGATCAATTTCAGTAGTTTGACAACATTTTATAATCCGATAAATTTT
>JAPVRG010202747.1:0-11000 GCA_029783565.1 Rhagoletis cerasi | reverse complement strand
ACCAAATTTCATCGAAATCGGTTAAACCGTTCCCGAGATAGTGGTCGATATCTGAAGGAATAAATAAAATGCGGTCAGGTGGCAACCCTAGGTGGCAACCCTACTTAAAAATATTCTGGTTCGTATACGGCGTCAAATACCTTCCATTTGATACTCATATTGCCATATATTGCTTAATATTTAAAAAAAATTCGGAAAGGTGGCAACCCTCTAAGCTGCCTTTAGTGGCAGCATCCAAGTAGAAAATCTTAGAAGGAAGCATACTATCCATGTACCAAATTTCATCGAAATCGGTTTAGCCGTTCCCGAGATAGTGGTCGATATAAGAAGGAATAATTAAAATGCAGTCAGGTGGCAACCCTGGGTGGCAATCCTACCTAAAAATATTCTGGTTGGTATACGGCTTCAAATACCTTCCATTTGATACACATATTGCCATATATTGCTTAATATTAAAAAAAAAAATTGGAAAGGTGGCAACCCTCTAAGCTGCCTTTAGTGGCAACATCCAAGTAGAAAATCTTAGAAGGAAGCATACTATCCATGTACCAAATTTCATCGAAATCGGTTTAGCCGTTCCCGAGATAGTGGCCGATATACTACCGAACTACTACAATAATCTGCTACAATTTGCTATTTCCGTTGCAATTTTCTATTTCCGTTGCATACGCAAATTTAACTTCCGTTGCATACGCAAATTTAATTTCCGTTGCATCATCCATTTTCTCAAATTTTACTCTCAATAAAAACTTCATAACGCCGCCTAAGAAGTTAACTTCAAAAATATATAAATTTCATTAGCATCCTCTAAATGTATACTTAGAATCGTAGTTTGGTGTCAGCACCTCTTGCTGCAAGAGGAAAAATTTTGGAAGGTGCTCCGAACCCTATCTCGGATTTTTTTGGACCACTATAATGTACATACATATGTACATACGAGTATGTACATAAATACAAAACTACTCGATTTTTCCCCAGATTTGACATGTAAAATCGCTCTCCATCACACTTACGCGAAATATTTTTTTCACGAAGCTATACGCAATTTTTTATAGTATGCTTGCTGTTATTTCCTTGCATGCTGCATTGAAATATTGAAATGTAACCACATCTTCATGACAGTTCCAATTAGGAAACGTCAAATTGGGACGCAAAACGAAAATCGATATGTGCACAAAAACATTCCTTCAGCCAGTTTGTAGATATTTTATTTTGCACTTTTCTACTATTAATTTAAGTATATATTCTCTATCTGTGTTTCATGAGTTGAAAGTGGTTTTCGTATAAATTTTTGTACACTTGTTGCATTTGTCGCAACATGCAAAATCCACAAAACAGCACAGGTAGACAAGCTAGACAACAGCAACAGCAGCCATATCAGCAAGGGCATTCTCATCATCACCACTACTCATCAGAAAATAATAAATCACCGTCATCTATACCGCCCAATTCGTTAGCTATCTCCAAATCGTATGTGCCTGCACCGGCTTCCACCACCTCTGATGATACTGACTTCCACGAATCGGATGCAAGGTATGAATGTGCTATCTGTATTCATTGGCTGAATGAGCCCGTAATCACCACTTGCGGTCATCGGTTTTGCAAATCCTGTCTGACAGAATGGCTCAACAATCACAATCAGTGTTGTCCGTTGGATAACACAAAGCTTACTACCGAACACGATATATTTCCGGACAACTTTACTAGACGCGAAATCGAACAACTTAAGCACAAGTGCCCCAATTCGCCACTGGGTTGCGCAGTGGTAGCCTCACCAATAGAAGTGGATCGTCATTTGCCAACTTGTCCCTATAGGAGGCTGGAGAACGCCGAGGAAAAGTGTCCATTTGCAAGTGTGAAATGCGACTTTGTCGGACGCCCCGAAACAAATGCACTCGAAGAACATCTCAAAGAGGATATGCCGCACCACATGCAACTAATGTTGCAGGCATTCCAGCAAACAGCAATTTCCACATGGAATCCACAGAAACCCACATCGGCTACAGGTGGCAAAGTAAATGGCGTGCTACCACCACCGCCACCGCAATATGCAAATGAAGCTGACGAACAGCTTATACAAACGATGTACCAACGTATTGTGGTACTAGAGCAGCGAGTAAGAGAACAGGATGTTAAATTAGAAAATCTTACAAAGCAATTGGCCGCACGCCAGCAAATCGATCCACGCTACAGCAATGGTACAATCGTCTGGGAGATAACAAATTTTCGCAACGTGGTGGAACAACTGCGCACCGACGCAAATAATTTACTTTATTCACGCGACTTTTATACCTCGCCGCATGGTTACCGTTTCTGTGCACGTCTTAACATACAGCCAAGACACGTCAATTTACTAAGTCTACATGTACATTTAATGCAATCGGAAAATGATTTCCATTTAGATTGGCCATTCAAAGGTCGCATCAAGCTATGCATGATACATCCACATGATGCCAGCCTCTCGCAGCATGACACTATTATGACAAAACCAGAGGTGATGGCCTTCCATAAACCACGGGAACGCATAAGCACACGTGGATTTGGTTTTGTGGAATACGCTAAAATAGCGGATGTAATGCATAAAGGCTTCTGTGAGAATGATAAAGTGGTCATCAAAATACAAATAAATATAGTATAATGTCGGATGAGATAAGTAGAAAAGCACGGCTGGAGGCTGGAGCGCAGCCAGAGACGTGGGCAAGTATTTATATATATTATAAACTAAAGAGGTATACATATGTACATATGTACATACATATATACTTCCTCGACAGAGCTAAGAAAAATAATTTTGTCTATACAGGGAAAAGGAAATAAATGCATACATGCATATGAATAATTTTTACGCGGTATATATTTGAGTACTGGGACTGAATATGCCTACGCAAATGTCAATGAAGGTATCAAAGCTGGGAGATAACATATATTATTAAGTACATACATACATATGTATGTACATGCATGGTAGTGAAAAATTCTGGGGACATCATGCTATCTATTGAAAAAATTGAACTCAAGTATTTTTTTCATAAGTTAAATTTTTTGCTAGTTTTTCGTTGGATGTATCAAGCCGACTGGAATAGGAATCCTCTAGGAAGGTCTCTAGCAGAAAATCAGATATTAGAGAAAGTGCGGTTTTTATCAGCTAAGTTCGAATGGGTGGTGACAGTATGGATGTCCCCATTTTAAGGGGAGTTTTAAGCAAGTAGTTGCTTCAAAGCCTCGACACTTTTTTCTATAAAAACTAAATTTTTCTATTGTGTATTTTATGGTGTGGTATTAAATATATATTTTTATATTTTGTATGCATTCATGTTGATCGTTTTACCTTATTTAATTTGGTAATAACTTATTCAAAGTAAATACGTATAGATGAACTAGTTTTACTGATAGTTGTAAGCAAACAGTTTTAGATGGAATGTTGCCCCTTTTGGGTTTTTGTACGGCAACTTAAAAGCTCAAAATATACAAAAAAAATAATAATACATAATGCAATACTAAAAATACATATATGTGTATCAAAATATTGTAATGTACGTGTACTTATAAATACATACATATACATACATAAAGATGTGAATAATAAATAGTTTAACACTTAGATAACGAATTCCGTAGTTTTGATCTTCTCAAATCACGAAGGGTCGGCATTAAAATTATAGTACATATGTATATGTATATAGTATTGAGACATTAAGTTAAACTTTTAACAAATGAAATTAATCTCTGGGCAAATGGATATACACTTTCAAGAAACATATTTAAACTTAGGTCAAATAAAATTAATGCTTAGGCAAATCAAATTAAACTCTCATCAGGGACTCCAGTTTTGAATGTTGTTTCCCTTTAAATCGCGCTGAAGAGATTTACAGGGGAACAACAGTCAGAACTGGAAACCCTGATGAGAGATTAATTCAAATTGCCTAAGACTAACTTTGTTTGTCCTAAGTTTAAATTTATTGTCCACAGTTTAAATCCATTTGTTGATAGTTGAAATCCATTTTCCCAGAGTTTAATTTCATGTGAAAAAAAGTTTAACTTAATGTGACAACACTGTACACATATAGACTATTATAAATATGATTTTTTGTTTAGGGGTATATCTTAGAGCCAACTAAGTAAATATTAGGAACATTTCCGAAAAAATGCCTTTTGCATTGATAATATGCACATATATGTATGTGGGCGCGCGGGACCCACGGTACTAATTTTAAAATGGCCGGGATGAGCGGTATCGAGAGTCTTGAAAAATTTGTATGCAGAAGATGCAAAATCTTTCAGTATTGCACACACACCATCTTCAAAAGAATCACAACTAAAAAATTTTCATTTTTGAAATAATGCGCTAAAAATGCTCACAGACCTTTTATTTACCTTTCAGCAAAAGCTGGAACAAAACTTTATTATTTGAATTCGTTGAAAAATCTAACGCAAAGTCTCCCTTGCCCATATGATTAACATGAGCTTGGAAATAGTTTTTCGCGTTTTATTGCAAACGTGTATTTTTGAGTTGTGTCTCTTTTGAAAACGGTGTGCGATTGTAGTCAAAATGAGCCACAAAAAAATTTTAAAGCGACATCTTAAATAAAATACGCCTTATTCTCCAATTGTTAAGAACCTTGAGCTGATGGTGACCATACTCATAGAAAATTGAAAAACTTCATAGCCTACATGAATAAAGAGTGGGTACCTACTTACGATTTTAGCTTTGTTTACTTTGCCGATCATCTTTATTCAGAGCGTTGTGTACCCAACTGATCTTCTTAGATGCTGAAAATGTCTCTTTCACTTTTCCGGAATGTAGTTTCAGAGATAACCCAGTCCATGATAATTTTAGTATTTGATTGACGTTAATTCTATGTGCCGGAAATGGATTTCACTCTTCCCAAGCTAAATTCCATAACCACAGGTTTTGCTTAAGTTGGTTATACATATGTATATCGACGGAGGCGCCTGAAATTTTCTTTACAATTTCCACGAGTGGACTTTTGGCATATAGGTATATCTTTAAAAGTGATATGAATAAATAGATTTACACCGCCTAATTTTTCAGGTAAACGATATCTCCAATTTACGAATAAACTTACCTTTATTTTCATTTCCGTCCCAATATGCATATGTACGCTCATACATTGGTATGTGGATGAATGAAGAACATGGGGCTTCGCGTCGGAACTTCATTGTTGAAAGTTGTTCACTCCGGTAGAGAACTTATAACACATATTCCACAAGCGACCGCTTTAATTAACACATTGCTGGCAGCCAAAACAATACAGCTCATCATTGAAACACTTGAATGTTTTCGCGTAAAATATTTTTCACGTAAAATTTTGGAGGAACGGTACAATTTTCTGGCCAAATGAATTGACGCGCCATCTGCCAATTGCATTTACAAGCAATCAGTGTTGTAAAATGCAATGAAAACTATGAATTCATTCAACTTTATCCCGTAGGGAAATCGGAACTTCGACGAACTTCACAATACGGTGTTATCAATGAATTTTTAAGTGAATTTCCAAGACGAATTCATATAAATAAGGTGATAGCGGCAGCACAAAAACAAAAACTACACTAACAAATTATACGCACAATAACAAAAATACACAACAAATGTACAACAAATATCATTTTGACAAATAGCACAAATGCGCCTTGAAATCAGCCGCTCTGGTAACACCACCTTATATGAATTCTCCTTGCGAATTTCATTATTCTATTGAATTGCATACACACATAAACACAATTTCACGGTATTTCTAACGCCATCACAACTTCAATTATGGCGCCAGAAGATATCCTTCACCCATGTGCCATTCTATAGAATTTCGCGTCTCCTTGATAAAGGAAAAGAAAAATACGTCCGCTAAATAATTATTTTAAATATTGGTAGCTGTTCTTAGTACTTTAATCCGTAACCGGCCAGGGGGTTAATTCTCGTTCTGCGTCATCGTGAAGGGAAAAGTATTTTCACAAATTCACACCGAAATAAATGCGGTGTTAAAGTGAAAAACTTGTCACTACACGATAACGCAGAACAAGAATTGACCCCCAGCATATACCGGAGTTTTCACCAGCCTGCACCGGCATGCACAACAATCAACTGTTATTCGAACTATCAAAAATTATTTAAAATTTCACTTTTTTCGATTTTGGTCGCTAATAAAACTAATAATTTTTTTTTAAATCTGCACAAGTTATATATTTTTTCAAAGGGCACATCAATACCTTTCGCACTGTAGGTTGTTTACGTCTATTAGATGATTTTTTCTTTCAAAAGATATTGGCAAACTGCGAAAGGTACCAAAAGTAACGTTTTTCGAAAAAATCTCGAAAACGCTTCTTTGAAAAAAGGGGTGTTTGTTTTCATGTTCAGCCACCCAAAGTTAGCCTAGAAAATACTTTTTTACAAAAGTTAATTTTTCGTGTAAACTAGTGTAAAACCCGGTCAATTTTTAAATTTATCAGACTGCTAAAAATTAAAATATCAAAATTTCTTTACAAAATTGTGTTATTTTAACAGTCTGATAAATATTAAATTGATTGCTGAAACTATGCATAAGAGTGGTAAATAAACAATTAAAAAACTGAACCACTCCAAAGATAACCATCAAAGTTCAATGCAAGTGTCGATTACCGTTAAACATGACTGGCGGTATTAAATCGTATGTTATCTAATCTGTTAAAAATGTATTAAGCAATTAACAGAATAAAAAAACATAATCTGGTGATATATAGTGCGTTAATTATCGTGTATGCGTTGAGTAGACTTGCCTTAGTGATCCAATAAACATGAAAGAGCTGGTACTGATCTGCGGCTTTTTAGGTAAGTTCATGAATATATGTGCATATGAAAATATGCTCACCTTTCAATTAATCTTCATTTTCAAAGCTACTACACTCGCCTATCCCTTGCGCGTAAGTCTTCTGGATATGACTGAGGCGCCAGCCACAAGCAAAGTACGTTTCTACCTCTACACTGCTTCAAATCCGGAAGAGCCGCATGAGCTGCGTATCGGCGATGTAGATTCCGTCAAAAAATCGCTCTTCGACAAAAGTCGACACACAAAGTAAGCACTAGAATATGTTCAAAAGATGTTTCTCTTCTTTTGCACTTATTAATGCATTTCTCCATTTAAGAGTTCTGATACACGGCTGGGGTGGAAGCTATACAACTTCCCCAAATGGTTCATTGCGACGCGCCTACTTCACACAACAGGATTACAATATCATTTCCGTTGATTGGTATCCATATGCCAAATTGAATTATTTATCAGCACGCGCAAAGGTGCCGGATGTGGGTGAAAATATAGCAGAGTTATTGGATTTCCTACATGAACAATTCAAATTGAGCTTTGACAAAGTGGTGGTGATAGGTCACAGCATGGGCGCACATGCGGCCGGCTTTAGTGGTAAACGTGTAAAGCGTGGAAAGATTGCTGCCATCGTGTCATTGGATGCAGCTTCTCCGCTTTACGACTACGACAATCCGGACACACGTCTATCTAGTGATGATGCAAAATTTGTACTAAGCATACACACAAATGCTAATTTGAAGGGTTTCCTAAAGCCCATCGGCACTGCGTCATTTTATCCGAATTGGGGTCGAGTACAACCTGGTTGTGGTTTAGATTTAGATGGTGCTTGCTCACACGGACGTAGCGTCACTTTGTTTGCAGAAGCTGTGCGCGGCTACGCATTTGCACCAATGTACCGATGTGGTGATTTTACTGAAGTTTCATCGAGAAGTGGTTGTAATCAAAGTGCAGCTCATGTGGAATTCGGTGATCCATTGCAGATAGATCAAAATGGGGGTATGTACTATTTCACAACTAACGCTGCATCCCCTTTCGGAGTATTGATCGAGAGAAGAAATAAAAAAAGCGCTGGCGTGAAGTATACAGCCAACGATCGTGATGTGTGAACTAATAAATATTTAGCTCATGGTCTCTCTCTTCAGTAATAGTAACTTTTGTTGTTTATGTTTTTGAAGAAACTGCGGTCAGTCCTTCTGTGAAATTTCAGGCGATGTCAATTTCTTAATCTTTGTATTCCGGCAGCATGGGGATGAAAAAGGAATAGAGTTTATATCTGTCATTCAAAGTCTTCAGGTGTATGATGTTCGTCAGTTTTGAAGGGCATTTGAAAACATGCTTGATGTCATGTGGGTCTAGTCCACAGAAGTAGGAGGTGCGTTTCAGGATTCGGACGGGAGAGGTAGCTCATTGAGCGACTACACCATTCCATTGAAAGCTCAGACAAGTTGTTCCATGGGAAATCAGCTTCCTCTAAGTCCTAAAATTTCTTTACCGTTCACATCGTTAGCTTGATATCGTTTCTCCAGCTGTGTAGCTTCCTTCCTACAGATCGTGATTACAAATCATTTTTGGTGTAAAGACTAGTTTGGAAGTCGCAAACTTGAGTCCGGCGGGTTGCGCCATTTAAAGATTAATCAGTGTCCGGAAGTCAAAGCAGCTTTTTGCGGACCTCTGTTTAAATTTCTTTCCTTAGAAATAATAGTTATGATGATCTGCGAAATGATGGCTTTTAAAGTTGTGCTATTATGGCTATTTCCATACCTGTTTTTTTGCTATGATCTCAGGCGGGTACCAAGTAGAAATATGGCGCTTAAGCTGTAGCCTATAACTTCATGGATAAAGTGAAAGTATATCTATTCTTAGGTTGCATTTTTCGTAAGGGGATGTACACAGCTTTTAAATACCTTATGCAAAAAATCCAGATATTAAATAGTATAAAATTAGTGCATTAAAATGAAATGTATGTAATTATTTCTAAATACTCAATTTATTATAATCATGTGCTGGCTATACTTAAATGCACACGTGCATTTCCCATTGTGATGATCTTAAACTAGATAAAAATTTGAATTTTAAAAAATCAAAACATACATATACAAACACATACATATACATATGTTTACATACATACAGTGATATTCTAGCGAATTATTGAAAAGATTAATTAGTCACAGAATCCATTGTTGATCCGGTCCCACTCAGCACACTAGTCACTCCCAATAGAGCATCTCCAATAGAGTTAACAGAGTTAACGGTCGTTCCGAGAGCTACACCAATTTCACCACTTGGCAGAGTCATGATGGCATTAGTACCAACAGCATCTGTGTGTACAACAGTTGCAGCGATTGCGCTGGCAGTACCCAAAATACTTCGACTCAATGCGGCATCGTGAACTCGCATGTGTGCATTCAAGCCTCCTGATTGCGCAAACGTTTTACCGCACACTTTACATTCGTGTTTGCGATCTTTAGAATGCAACTTTTTATGTACGCGCAGTGACTTCTTTCTCTGAAATGTTGAACCACACATGTCGCATGCGAATGGGCGCTCGCTACTATGAGTTACTGCATGTACATTTAGATCGTGGAAGCTGTAAAAGGCTTTGCCGCAAACATCGCATTTTGCCGGCCTTTCACCAGTGTGCCGACGCATATGTGCTTTATAAACGCCGTGGTCACGGCATCGCTTTCCGCAAATCTCACAAACTACCGGTCTTTCGCCGGTATGACGCAACATATGAGCCTTCAACTCTTTATCAGTGAAGAAATCATTGCCACATTCCTGACATTTGTGCGCCTTTATGCCAGTGTGCCGTATTTTATGACGTTGCAGGTTACCCGTTTGTGAAAATTTCTTGCCACAAATATCGCACACTATGCCGGTATGCTTCCACTTGTGGGCACGCAAATTTCTCTCAGCTCTGAATAGTTCACCACATTCCTCACATTTGAATTTCATATTTGGCTCCTTGGGCTTTCTTTTTTTCGGGTTATGGGTTTGTCGGTGATGTGTAAGCATGCTGCGTTTTGTTTTGTATGATCGCATGCAGTCCGGACAAGGGTATGGAAGTGAATCAATGTCATCTTGCGGTTTTGGTTTCTGATTAAAGGTAAAAAGAACCGTAAATATCAAAATTTGTAACGCGTCACGGAAGATACATATAGAAAACAAAGACAACAGAAGTGATTGTTGCACTTCTACTACATATTTTCTTATACAGGTACAAGACCTTCAAATACAGTAGATAGAGCAACATGTTCGCTTACGAAAGCCATTCAAAGCCGATTTCTCATCTAGTTTTCATATTATTTCTCAAATGAACTTACCTCGTCACCTGAAAAATCATCTGGATGCCAATCCGCATCATTTGCATCTCTTTCGTCATCGGTTGACTTTGTGTCACTAGCATCTTCATCATCATCAGCATATCTTTTTTTGCGCTTAGACTTCTCCTTTCGCTCCTCAATGCTCTCCTCTAATTTCTGTAAGTCAACGAAGTCAAATGGCTTCTCATCTGCTAAAGGTTCGTCGTGATCTGAATCTGGTGCATCAAAGCCCACTGATTCGCCACCATTGTCGCTGAGGTATTCATCTTCGCTTTTTATAGGATCTACGTCTACTTTAATGTTTTCTGCGTCATCTGTGGTACTCTTTTCATCTTTTTCGGCTTTGGGCGTAAGATGCTTATCCTGGAAATGCTGCGGGAATTGCTCGAACTCTACTTTGATGCCGCACAAACAACAAGCCACATTGTAGTTATTCGAGCTTAGGCAATAAATCTCACCACATTTGAAGTTATGAAATTTGCTCGTATCCGGCGGCGCAAGTTTTAACATTTTTGTGATTTAATAAAGTGAATTTTATATTTTTTAAAAGCCTAAAAAATGGAAAATATCTCAGCAAATAGCGAAATCCACGCCAACAAAAACTCGCTTTTTTAATGGCATATGTCAAAAATGCAGTCAGTGCTGCCAAGTTCTTAACTCTACGTCGTTTGGTGATGCCGGGTAAGCATTTTTGTATTCTCAACACGTACATAAATGTTTTGTTCTCTACTGTTTTCATTAATTTTCCATAATTTATGCACTTTCAAATATATTGTGGCGAATACCGCGAACACATGAATAAGTAAAAAGGAATGGTCGCGAAAAAGGTAGAAGCACAACACCGAGAAACGACAATGGA
>JAPVRG010202544.1:3837-17623 GCA_029783565.1 Rhagoletis cerasi | reverse complement strand
TTTTTCTTGTGCTTACCTTTAGTTCTTTCTGGCGCTGGCTTTCTAAAACCAAATAATGGTGGTTCGCCGCCCGCTTGTACGCTCTTATAGGCTTGCTTTTGTTCGACGGGACTGAGTGGACTGGCTTGTGGTACTTCGCGTTTGCGGAACACCAGATTCGAATCACTTGTGTAACCGGACTCTTTGGCTAGTGCTCTGAAAGGAAGAAATAAAGAATGCTCTAAATTAAATCACTAAAAATGAAATTTAAAATTTTACCTGGAAAGATTTCCTTCAGTGTAGTGCGGCGAGAGTTTTGCTTGATCCAGGTGCTATTAGTCAAATTGTGTTAAAAAGTGAGAAAAATGTTTTAGTTGGTTTATTTTGTTTTATAGTGAAAATATTTAATGGCGTTCTGTACAGTTTAATTATTTGCTGTACAGTGATTTGTACAGCTAGGAATTATGTTTTTATAATATGTAGTAGGAATTGCTTTAAGTTTACGGAATTGAATGGCACTAGAAGGTTAATGTTTAAACAAAACTTGCTTAGTCGTTCGCCACAAAACAGCAATCTTTGCGGAGAGACGCATTTTCTGTTTGGTGGAGATACAATCCGAGTAAGAAATTTCATTATTCTTTAGATGCTGGCTGCACCCCATAAGTAAGGTTATGCTGGTCAGCCAGTAAAGGCCGCACTTTGACCAAAACAACGTCCACAGTGTTGGCAGATATATTTAGGACCAATGAATCGTTGTTCATAAGGCCGAGGCAACGTAAAGAATATTAACGTCCTTTTGCGAATTGTAATAGACACCTTGGCCCTTTGTCGATTGCCGATTGTAGGCCCTGTATCTGGAAATTTCTAAAAGCTGGACACTAGAAAATGTTTGCCTAAAAATTTACCTAATTCCCTTCGTGGATGTATGTATGTTCACTTGTATATTCTGATGGCCAGACGACAACTAAGCCCCTTGACTCGTTGATGATACACTCGGCATGTGTCAGAATATAGGAATCTTCTTGGTCGATGAGCTAGCCAGATAGTAAGAGACTCAGGTGGAAATATCGATGGGTAAAGGGAGCACATGTTGTTTGCTACTGAAAAGATGGGTATCTACTCAGCTCAACGAGCATCTGTACTGCAATGTAGGTAGGTAGGTCCTTCTGGCCACGAATAGACCATTAGATTAGATCATGAAGCTTAACAAACCGAGCTCTGCCCAGCGCACATTAAGGTGATGAGATTTTTGGGTTTGGTATTAGAGGCAATAATTCAATGTAAGCCATGTACATACCTACATAGGTGAATAGACAATTTGAACTAGCGACCTGATTCGACAAAAGCATTAATCTACTTACCGAGTCGTTTGTGAGCTATAATGGTGATTTCATGGTAAAGGGAGCTTTAAGTATCGGTCAACCATTGATAAAACTGTTCTAGAGTTATCCCCTAGAAAATGGACTTTTTTCACTTGTCAAAAATTATGGACGTTTATTATTACTAATCCAATTGTAGGATTGGTGTGAAAAACTTGAGAAATTTAACTCACTTCAAGGAGATTAAAATTCGTCTGAAATCTCGAAATCCGTTTAGGAATATTATGAAATGTGTAAAGTCCTTTAAATGTTTTCTCTTTGTATAACTAATGCAATCAGGCATTCTATTTGGCTAGGATACAAGGTTCATACCGACAAAGCTGTGGTTTTTTTTTTGATTCCAAAGTGAAGGCAGCACTAAATTCATATTGTGTAGCGTTTTGACGGCGAGATGAAAAATACTTCTAAATACACTTCAGGCAATGCCTTTTCAATATTACCTTATCTTTGGAAGCTATGTAAATTAGAAGCTCTTCGAATAGCCCTGCCATTCGAAGGCAGATGAGGCGAAACCACAAGATCGATTGATTGACTCCACATCAATTCACAAAATGTGCTCTAATAAAAAGTTAACCAAGTTCAAAATTTCATTAAAATGTTATCGAAAAAGTTTGTAAATATTTTTGTTGAGCCATACAAGCATATGTTTGTTCTTACTAACATTTAATTTAACAACCGAACTTGGCAAAAAAAAATTAAGATTTAATCTTCTTTCCATTTCTACATGCATTCCGTAAACTCGAAAGTTTTCACACACATAGAATAATTTAAAGAATAAAGTAATAAAATTAAAAATAAAAAAAAATAAATTCTTTCAAATAAATAACTAAACAACTTAAATAAAAACTAAAACGAAAAGGAGAAGGAAACTAAAACTTAGGAATTTTTCAAAACCAAAAAAGTAAAATATTGCTGATGAAACATAAGTCCATTTATCAAAGAATGGAGCTATCGAAGACTTTCAAAAGTTTTATAGTCTATTTTCATCTCTAAGGTTTCCTAAAAATTATCTCTTTAATTGATGTCGCTTTGTGTTTCATTATTTAACAAAAAAAGGTGCAGTTAAGGGCTGTGCTAATATGGAGAATTCATTTCAAGTGGTTTGGTGTAGTGTCATATTTTTTTTTATGATTTTGAGTGGCAACATACATATACATTAGAGTGCCTTTTTAACGCTTACTGTACATACCCTGCAGAAAAAAATTATCAATTGATAAAAAATTACCAACTTGTAGTACGCTTTTTCGCGGGATTTCCGGAAAATAACCAACTCGTAGTTAGCTATGACAGACTAACTACTAGTGAGTTGTAAAGTCATGCAGACGTAATCGGGAGTTTGTTTTCTTTAAACAAGTTTTTATTTAAATATTCTAATATAAAAGTTTCTTTGAATACACTTTTTCCGCACTTCAATTTAGGACAAATAAAATGAAGATCGAAATTTTCATCTCTGACGGAATTCGAATATGAGATCAGCTACAGCCGAATATGTGAACAAATAAAAAAGATATGCAATGTTAAATAAAGTAAATAAAATAAGCATGTAAACATTTTTTTTCTTATTCTATTTTATGTCCTACAGTAATTAGTTACAAGTTAGTTACGCCCTCGATTAATTTGCGGCCATCGTCATACAAATATAGTTAGCTTTCCTCAAAGAAAATAAACAAATAAAAGTGACCTTTAGCTCATTTGAAACCAGCTTCAAGTAAATTTAAAGTTAGATTCATTTCCTGCAGGGTACGTTCATATATGTATGCCGTAGATACATCTGTGCGTAATTAACACGTGCTCTACATTTGTAATCAGGTGCAGAGAAATGTTTAATTAACTTACGCTTATATCATCGACGTATTCGATAAATATACGCGGTATTACGCGTTGTTCCCTTAACCACTAACGTTATAAAACGATAGTGAAAGAGTGAAGGCAGGATTATTAAGAAAAAGATGAAAGCATCAAGGGTAAAAATATTGTACTTACTAATGTGGAGATTAATGTATAAATATCTAAAATATTTCAATTCTTATAATATCGCTAGCTTAGAGTAAAAAGTGGTTAAGTCCACTTTTTCTAAAAAATTATATTTTGCAAAACCAATCAACAAAGTATAGTTTTCTAAAAAGTCGTACTTATTATTTATTTCTAACCGTTTCTAATCAAATTTGCTAAGTCCAAAATTGTAAAAAGTTTGTGTTAAGTCCCAAAGAATGCAACAACTTTTCACCAATATCGTGGAATTTAATTCGTTTAGAGCAGGGACCGTAATATTTATAATAATACATTTCTGAGTTTTATTGTATCGATCAGAAATAAAAATTATGTGTTGATTTATATTTTTTTTATTAAAAATAAAACTCATTTCTTGAGTGCTATTTTTTCGCTCTGAAAGAATAATGATTTTATAAGCTTCCTTTTTTTCATCGCTCATTTCTTGAGCCTTAGTTAATCTCTCAGAAATAAAAATTAACATTTGAGTTTTATTTTTTTTTTGCTATGCTCGTCAACATGTGCACTCAAAAATTGCAAGAAATTTATCAACCGTATTTTTTCTTAATACATAAATATGTATATATATTAGCAAATAAATTTGTTTTAATTTTTGAGTGCGTATGTTGCCGAGTGCATAGCAAAAAATATTTTCTGCTAAAGGCTTTTAGAAAAGCGTTGTGGCATTCTGAGTGTTTTGATCTGCCAGAAAAAATATTAAACTCAAAAATTAGTATTTATTTATGAGAGAAAGAAATTAGTTTTATTTTCATTAGTTTTAATGAAAAAAATAAAACTCAAAAAATAATGACCTTTACTGATCAAAAAAATAAAACTTATTTCAGAGAAAAAAAAAACACTCAAAAAATTTGTTTTATTTTTGATCAAAAAATATAACTCGAAAAATGATTATATATTCTGAGCGGATGATAAAAATTTAAAATGTAATTACATATTAATTATAATTTTTATGTATATTGCACAGAAATTTTTAAATCGTATCATATTCGTACAGGACATGAAAAACAAGCACATATATATACTGGACACTGTTCTACTTTATTTGGAAGCTTTTGATTTTTTATTTAAAATTTGAAAATAATCATTATTTTCGGTCCCTGCTTTAGAGTTGTTTTAGCTTGGAGTACGCGAGAACTTGTACTTATTAAAATTTTTTTTTGGCTTTTATTTTTTCAGTAAAATATTAAATGTAAAAATATGACTCTGACTTTTTCCGTCAAAAAAACTAGAAGTCAAGATGAATCGATGGGTACAAATTTTTTTAAAATTGGAATTAAGGCTTTTTTGTTATTTAGCGAAGCCTCTTATTTTAAATAAAAGTCATATTTTAACCGTTGTTATTTGACTGAAAATATAAAAGCCAACTTTTAGCAGCTTATATTGGACTTTTTTCCAAAAAGTTAGAAAAATAAAAAGCATGCGGGATTCTCATAGAGTAGGTCCTGGGGACTTTAAGCATGTCGAAATTTTTTGTCTATAGCAATGTTTTGTCTTTGACTTTTTCGTTTTTGAAAAATGTGATAACTGTTATTTTGGGTCGCTGAAAACAAGTGCTTGAAGAAAATGAGTTTGAAAGGTTTTTATTCTCGCCTGTAAAATTTGAAAAACTGGACTTAGCAACTTTTCTCTCTAAGCTAGCGATATCTTGGTACATGAAATACCCTGTTGAAATTAAGAGAACATTTCCTAAGATATTAATTTCGAAATGTCTTCGACAAATTTTAAAGTATTCTATTTTTTAATGGCATTGTTAATATTCCAGCATTTTCATTATCTTCACCTTAAATTTTTATTGGGTCTACAATGCATACCACTCCACTCTTGGTAGGCAATTCCTCGACAGCTTGGAGGGACCTAAGATGCGTGGAAATCAGGGATCTGCGAAAATTCCTGCGAAGTTCAAAATGGTTTTAGGAGGGATTGGGAGTTGCTGACCCCACATGTGGCACCACAATGGGCCCTGAGCTTAACGACAACCTAACCTAACTACAATGCATTACTAGTGTCTAAATACATACATATGTCCGAGCCAAATTCTTTATCGAATTTGGTTCCGCTTCCGAAATATTGTAATGGTAACCCTCAATAAAAATGCCCATGGGAGCAAACTAAAAAATCTAGTACAGTCAAAACTCAAACTAACCGATCCAGTTCGAATTTTAGGGTCGTTCCAATAAGCTTATATTAAGCTAATAAGTTTCAATGAAAAGTAAAATATTTAATTGGTGATTTACAAAATTTCTCATCAAACTATCACCAAATAAATACTTGTACCATTTGAAAAAGGTGGACAAGCTTTTTTTAAATCTTTATAGATTAGATTATCGAGTGTGGACTCTAAATTACCGTTTTACTTAGGCATTTGGTTTTGAATTCTTTTTTTTTCCAAAATTAATGAGTGCTCATGGGGAGAGAGATCTCATGAAAAATCCAAAATGAAAACTAGGCCACAAAAAAGGCTGACAAAGGGGATTAATTTATAATATCAACCCTGTCCCATAAGCCTGATTTACTAGACCGAACATCATCAATGTAAAGGGAACATTTAGTTGCATTCTATACACAAACCGGTACCTAATTTATCGCTGTGGACATTGGTTGATTTAGGACTTCCTATATTTTTTTTTGAGAGTTGAGCGGCCCTTAATATTGTACCTATTGTACAAGAAAAAATAAGTACTGAATTTATCTAATTTAAATCATTCCCAAAACCAAATAGACCCAAATATGTTTTCTCAGGCAAAGTCTTATTTATCAACTAATCAAATTCAATTTTTATTTGTACATATGTAAGTATGTATAATTAAATCAAAAGGTGATGCATACCCCATTAAAGATGTCCATAACTTCGTCCCACCACTAGAAAACGTGGAATAAAATAGATTGAGTTAAAACAAATAAATAATAAACAAACAAAAAATAAAAATAATAAAACAACAATTTAGCTGCATTAGAATAAAAAAGTTTTTACGTATATATGTTTGTTTATACTAGAGTATGATGACGTTAACTGCAAAGACCTTGACGATATCAGCTGTAAACGTGATAAGTACTGAATTAAACAGTAAACGTAATCGAAATTCACGGACAAGGTGTACAATACAATTTAAACTATAAATAAATTTTACGTTTTTATGTGAATACATACATATGTATCTACATACATAAAAATACATGTAAATGAGTTAACAAGTGCACTTAGTATGTATGTAGGGGTATCGATGAGAGTTTGTGATTAACATTTCATACTCGTAATTATAAAAGTTATTTATGTCACGTTGTGCTAATGTCAAGTGAAAGTGTAGTGAAGTGAAGAGAATGGAATGCTAATACAAATGTAAATGAGGGTGTATTGTTAATTCTAAATTTTGCGAAGTATTACTTTTTTCAAGTTGCAATCGTCATCGATTGCTTCGTGATAACCCGGCTGTATTGCAATTGCATTTCAAATGTTTGTTTATTGTTTAAAATGGGGGTTTAAGCTTTATTTTGTTTTATACCTCTTTGCGTTCCTTCTCGGAGACGGACGAACGTCCTGTTACGTAGTCTTCAATGCGACCAGGTTGATTTTTGTATGTGCTTTGTGCCGATTTAATCGGATTTGGCATAGTACCATATAATCTGTAAGTAAACAAGTAATTAGAAAAAAAAATTCTTAGGACAAGCTTTTATTAGTTGTTAATTAAAAAAAAAAAAGTTAAATTATATCGACTCCCACACCACCTAACGGCTAAATTTTTTGTGGAGTTATTTGTTTCCATATAAGTATTACACGTTCCAAATATCTCGACTACTGCGCCACCTATCGGCAAAATTTTTTGTGGAGTTATTCCTTTTCATATTAGTAATATATGTACATTCTGAATATAAACTCAGTCGGACCAACGATGCAGGTTTTTGAAAAATGTCGACCCCCACGCCACCTTCTTCTTCTTCTTCCGGCTACCTACCGCCTAAATTTTATGCGGAGCTATTTCCTTTCATGTAAGTAATATACCTTCCAATTATTAACTACATTTAACCACAAATACGATGTTTTCTAATATCTCGACACCTGCACCACCCAGTTGAATTCATATGGCATTGTCATCAGGTTCTGAGCTAGGTTTGAAGTCTTTAGCTCATCGGGAAGTTGGTTAAAAATCGATTGCAAGATTTTATTACAGACACCGGGACTGGTGAAAGTAAAGAAAAGCTTGTAAAAATGAAATTATTGAGTTAAGACAATTAGGATAAATTTCAGGGACCGAAATTAATCGTTAAATATCATGATTTTTATTTTTCGATCAAAAAATAATCGTTATTTTGTGGGTTTTTATTTTTTCGATCAAAAAATAATCGTTATTTTATGATTTTTATTTTTTCGATCAAATTTAATCGTTATTTTATGATCTTTATTTTTGCGATTAAAAAAAATCGTTATTTTATGATTTTTATTCTTTCGATCAAAACATAATCGTTATTTTTGATTTTTATTGTTCGAAAAAAAAAATCGTTATTTATGATTTTTATTTTTTTGATCAAAAAATAATCGTTATTTTGGATTTTTATTTTTTCGATAATTTTTAACCGTTATAACGGAGACTGCTTTTTTATGACCGCTTTAAATCTTTTATGATATAAAAAATAATCAAAAATAACGATTATTTTTTTATCGAAAAAATAAATATCATAAAATAACGATTATTTTTTAATCTAAAAAATAAAAATTAAAAATAACGATTATGTTTTGATCGAAAAACATAAAATCATAAAATAACGATTAAATTGATCGAAAAAATAGAAATCAGATTTTAACGGTTAAATTATGATTTTTATTATAAAGATCATGACCGTTACGGTCCCTGATAAATTTAAATGTGAATATTGTGAATGTGGAACTGTCTGCTCTAAACAGTGCCTCGTCTCTCAGGCAGCTATATACATACATAATTATTATTTAAATTTCACTGTATTATCGATTATCCATTACCTTCCTCCTTCTCACTGAGCACAATCAGGACACCAAGGCTGGACAGAATCCACAGAGGCCTTGCATAAGGAGGATATGGTAAGGTGGGCTATATCTGCCTCCGCGTCTTTGAAAGCACCCAGAGCAGATGGCATCTTCCCGCCTTATCTCCAAAAGAGAGTTCCCCATTCCTTTCCCTTTTTAGTACCGCTTTCATAGCATGTGTGGTGATTCATATCGCTACATTAACTGGAAGTGACGGTCCGATATATCCACAAGGTGGGAGGAAACCAGCACACCAACCAAAGTCGTATCAGCCTATCAGCCTTACACCCTTTCTACTAAAAAACCTTGAATAGAATCGTAGAAACATCTCAGAGAAATTTCATTTTTCCCCAAGAATCGATATGCCTATCTTCCGAAAAAATCTACTTTCGGCGCTCTTCAGAGTTTCATAAGGAAAATTGAAAAGTTTATGGAGAACAAAGATGTCGTTGTAGGTTGATTCCTGAATGTAGAGTGTGCTTTTCAAAGCACAAAAAACTCTATCATAGACAATTGCGTCTGTCGCAAAAGATCTGACGTTGCCATAAGCATCAAGAACCATTACATCGGTTCTAAGACATAAAAGAATCAGATTTGAAAGGATGCCCACAAGTGAACTGATTACGGTCTGCTGTAATATATGCATTACTCTACTTTTTTTTAGAAAAAGTCTTCCTCCCGATCTAAATACTAACTGGACAAGGTTGTTTCAAAGCATACTTGCACAGGTTTACTTACGAAGCCGATCCCTGCTGCACTTGCTGTACATTTCAGTTCGCAACCCAAAGGGACAACTTAAGGGTAAAGGTGGCGAGGCTACTAAATGTCGAAAACTTTGTGGATGTCATGCTCAAATAAATAGAAAATTGGTCCGTCGTTTTCCTGTGGCAAGCACTATGCTGAGAAAATTGCGCCAAGCGGAACTAAGTACTTCCCAGATATGCATAGAGAGCCAATAGGCTGCGCCTCTCCGCGAATTAATACCTAACGGTTGCTCCATCTAAGGAGGGAAACGGAATGGGGTGGGTTTTAAATGTGGTTAGTCGTAAGATAAATTCGAGTGCGGTTATCGGCTTTCAGTGATTTGTGTTATAGTCCCAGACATCGCTCCCTAAGAGCAAAGTACCCAAAAAACACATGATTTCATTCAGCCAAGGTACTTCGTAAGGAGGAACGATACGTGGATCAATGAGTTACAATAGATCGTTCTTGGTGCGCAACTAGGCGACCTGCTCCCTCTTCTAAACTATAATCTAAGCTTTATCTATTTAATTTTATGCATTTATTACCCACCAATACAATCTACATAGAAGCATATTTAATTAAATCGCAGTACTCACTTATCGTCCTGGTACGAATTCGTACTGCGATTCGCAACGTTCGTGGCCGATGAGACCGACTGCAAACGTCGTCGATCTAATGTTCGATACTTTACTGTGGAGTAGTCGGAATCGTAATTGGGCTCGGGCTCTGATTGATATCCAGTTGATTTCAATTGTGGACGAGCTGTATCAAAATAAAGGTGAATTAATAAAATAAGTAAGTGACGTAATTTTAGTTGATATTTGTTGTTAGAGATTAGCTGCTACTGATATTTTGTTGTATAGTTTTTTATTACTTTGAAACTATGTAAAAGTGCATTAGGCGGCGTAGTTAAAAGTCTGTTAAAATCCAGTGTCCAGTGTTGTAACCCAGTGTTGCTTACAGTATATAAAATTTAGTTTTTTCTTATATGTAGTTGTCAGCGTTGTATTAGTGAGTTGTTTGCAGAGGTGAGTATTTTCAGTGGTTGTGGGAGTGTTTTTTTTTTTTTTTTGTATTTTAACATTCATTCCATTTACTATAAAAGGTTCATGCAGCCAACCTCTTAAATTTTTATTCAACAGAATCAGATAGGTAATTCAGATAAAAGTTTGTTAAACATTAGAGTGTCACAGCCATTACAACTTAGCTTTCATGTAAGTGCCATAGGAATGTAAGCATTTCAAATAAGGCATTCGAAAATTTCTAGCATTCTACGAGTACCAAAACATCGCAAGCATTCAGAGGCACGCGCTATAGATAAATAGGTAATCATACATTTGGCTTATGAATATCTACTGAAGCATTTATAATGAGCGCATTTGCAATTACTACAACTACAAACTACGAAACATATTTCCATTTTACTAATTTCCAGATTTTTTGTTTGTTTGGATTTGCTATAAAGTAAACGTAAAAATCACCTCTTTGACATTTGTAGCGAATCACGTAATCATCTGTGAACGTTGTAGAGGTGAGGCATGGCGAGGTGAGGCGCGTTGCAGATGCGCGATGCAAGTTGTGATGTGATGCGATGCGGCGGAGGAGCAGCGTTGGGGCAACGGGGCGTGGCGCAAGCGTTTACACGCGGAATGGTATAAACGTACGAGTAAAAGCGTTGTAAAAGCCGTAAAGCGTATCGCATCATAAATGTGTACAAAATTTTGTGAAAAAGAATTGCAAAAAAAAATACATACATATGCATATACATACATTTAGATATAGATAAAAAATTATTAGAAATCCACATATAAAAACAGGGTGTCTCAGAAGTAACCTGCCAAACTGGAAGGTAGGTGGGGGGTTCGCTCCCTGATAAGCAAACATTTTTCACGTAAAAGTGTCACCGTTTTTGAAATTTTAAAATTTTTTTGAATTTAAAAAAATCGGACCTTTTCATGTATTTTTACAGCATTTAAATTAAAAAAAAAATTTTTTTTAAATTTAAAAAATTTAAAAAATTTTTTTTTTACATGCAGTTAAAGAAAATACGTGAAAAGGCCCGATTTTTTCTAAATAAAAAAAAATTTCAATATGTATTTCAAATACGGTGACACTTTACCTCAAGTTTGGCAAGTTACTTCTGGGACACTCAGTATATGCACATTAGGGTGGCCCTTAATTGTAGGAAGAAATCTCTTACATCAGATTTCCTAAACCTCAACCCCTACCTCGATACTACTATAGTCGAAGATATCACATATAAATTTTGGTCCCGATTGGAGACGGTTAAGGCGTGTCGCACAGGCCACCCTAATATACATACATATGTAAATATCTCCTACACCTATTTATGTACATATGTAGTTGTATGTGCAGTAAATTTGAAATGGGTCAAAGCTAAATTCAGAGATCTTACATACATACATACATATAACAAATTCATTTTCATTATTGCCAAACTCTTTTTGATTTGATTTGAGTGAACTCAGCGGGCGGGTATTGAAATGCAGCAAGAAAGCAGAAATAGTTTGGTTATGCTAATTTTTCAATTTCTTTGCAATTATTTAAAATTTATTTTTCAATTTCTTTGATTTTAATTAACCTTTTTCAGCTATGGCTATCGACCAATTCCTATGTGCAATTTCACTTTATTGCTTAGCGATAAATTTATTTGCACATACATATGTATGTACATATACATATGTGAGTAGTTTTAATTTCCGTTGAGTAAGCGGAAATGACACTAAAAATGTCTTAAAAATAATCATTTCTCGTTTTTTCTTTCAAGCAAATTAGTTCTGCTCGATTAAACTACCAAATTGCTAGGTGACAGCACAACATCTTGTTTGTCACTTAAAAGCTTTGAAAAATTGTCTAAGATTTATATGTGAATATGTATGTGTGTATGTACATACGTACATATTTTACGAATATATTAGAGGGAGAAACTATTCAAATTTTCTTAGGATAATATAGGCAACTTATTGATATTTTTCTTTATGTGAATTTTTGCAAACATTTTAAATTTAAATTTCGAGGCATTATAAATCTACTTAAAATGCGAACAACCTATATATCGTCGGCTTGTATTCAATACTCTCCATCTGCAATGTTCACAAAAATGAGTATCTTATAGAAAAATCCACGCGGGACTTAACTGTTAGCGATGATGTTAATGCTGACCTTGTATATCGGTTGTTAAAAGAATTTACTATTGAATTGCAAAATCGAAATTAACATAAGTGATGACAGTTACGTCCCAGATGGGTTCCAACACAATGAAATAAGTGCTGTGCTATTTGTATATCTGATCTTGACCATAACATTTCAATATCGCTAAGTCAGATTTACTGAGTTACATTTGTACATATTCTTGGCTTCCTATAAAAATCGTATACACTTAAGAGTTCCTTATAAATTTTGGTGAGTTGGTTGCAGAGCTACTCAAGAATCTCTTCGGGGCGCAAGCGCCATTTTAATGCAGCCTTCGCGGAAACGATATTTATATATAACTTTGCACTTTTAATTCCATAATGAATTTACTCTTTTAGCCTACAGAGGCGCAGATGGTTTTGCTAGTCACAGCGTTTTATGTCAAACCAATTTCGGGTTGTGGGTGCCGCGGCTGGCTCAGGGGTCGTATCTACGCAATGGCTCGCGCAATGTTGTCTTACGAGGCGTCCGAAGCTTAAAGAAAAAGGACTTCACATAAAACCGATTGAAAAAATATAGAGACGTTAAATGGCACGATTTCGGCGGTCCATTTTGAGTAATAACGCGTTCACCAAATATTTTTTGTATGTGTTTTTTTTTTTTTTTGCAAATTTGCACAATTTGCAAGCGCTGTTGTAGCGTTGGTTTATTTATGTTGAAATGGCAAACAGAGCAGAGAACAATTTATAAAAGCGTTGCCAGATCGTTAATCGTTTCGGAAATTGGAACCTCTAAACGCATCCTTTACATAAATTCGAAGCCTAGGCATTTACACAGGAAATGCTGGACACTTTCTTTGCGCTGACCTCCAGGTGACAGCCACGGTAGATTCTGTTACAAAAACCTAGTGTTGCATATCTGACTATGTATTCCTAGACAGTTCAGGAAAATTAATACGATTGAATGATATGAATAACTCCAAGATACAGATTCCTGCCTTTGCCAATTCATCAGCTCTCTCATTACCTGCGAATTTCTTTTGGCCGAGAACCCAGATAAGAGATATGATCATTGTCTGAGACACTTATTTAGGATTCGGATATACCACTCTTCCCCTTGGAATATCTTCATTTCTCTGTCGACCATTTCTTCGACGTAAAGATAGAGAGACTTCGAGTTCCTCGGTATAGATAGATAGTGAAAGAAGTATGCACTTCGACATACATAGTGGATGTACTCATCACAACACCTCATTTGGTGCTACAATCCCCAGAAAGTCTAGAGCTTTTGGAGGTGAGGAGTATACACATGTGTTTGCTCTTTGAACACATTGAGCCTAGAATTAATCTCAGTTTCTATTTATGTAGGTTTAGTCTGTAATCCTGTATTTCTTTAGATTGTACCCCGATTAGGCTATTGGCTTGGCGGCGTTTTGTAGTACTTTGCCAGTGTTGTTATCTTCTTATTATTGTTGTTTTCCTGTACTCTTCTCTGGTCGTCTTTGGGCCTACTGCATGGAATGATT
>JAPVRG010202405.1:0-13115 GCA_029783565.1 Rhagoletis cerasi | reverse complement strand
GGACGCCAATGACTGTCCTCAACAAAGGAAATACGGAGTTGGGCAGTTTTTCTTGCCGGAGGGGGCTATGCCGCACCAAATCGGTTTCCCGGGCCAAGAGAACTTGGTTTGAAAATGCGCTAGTATCGCTGCCGCATATTTATTACCTGACATATTGCTTTGCGCAACGATTTAGCTACCATTCGGTGCGGCTAGAAAATTACGTTGGGGATCCCTTATCGAGCCGAACAATAATCGATTGGTACAGCTATTGTCGCGAGACAGTAGTTCTGTACCAAATTGATCAGGAGAACACTGCAGGCAAAATTGGTGGTACCGGAAAAGTCGTCCAAATAGACGATAGCAAATTTGGGAAACGAAAATACAACAAAGGTAATATAAATTGAAATAGTTGGATTATTTTTATTAAATAATTCCAATTTTCATTTTATTAGGTGTTTTTTTAGGGAGGACAATATGATAGAATATGGCAGCAAAGATCTACGGTTGGAGGTGTGTCCGGAAAACGTGCGGTCTGCTGAGGTGCTCATACCTCTAATTCAGAGGCACGTAGCGGAAGGGTCTATCATAAGTACCGACTATTGGAAGAATTGAATCTCAGTGGAGAGTTGTTAACAGGTTTTTTTCCAAAGACAACTATAAAAACCAGTCTCATTTTGCGGATTCAGTTGTGGAATTTTTATGGCGTAAAGCCATTATAAAAAAGGGAAGACTCATTTGCGAAGCTTCTCGAAGCAATAAAATACACCTATAAACCGTATTATTTCCGTTTTTATTGTTTCTTTATTTTTTTAATATATTTCCATATATATTATTACAAATTTTCGCCTTTGGCGCTTTTTATTACAAAATCGATACTTCGATAAGTAACGAAAATTTTTAATTAAAAATCGCGCGATTTGTTATTACAAATTTTCGCCTGCGCCGCTTTTTATTACAAAATCGATGCTTCGATAAATAATCAAAATTTTTAATTAAAAATCGCGCGATTTTTTATTAACAATTTTCACCTGCGGCACTTTTATAAAATCGATACTTCGATAAACAACGAAAATTTTTAATTAAAAATCGCGCAATTTTTTATTAAAAATTTTCACCTGCGGCGCTTTTTATTACAAAATCGATGCTTCAATAAATAATGAAAATTTTTAATTAAAAATCGCTCGCATTTTTGTTATGTATGGCAGCACCGACATTTCAGTTCAATTGGTGTACAAAGGAAAAAGTGATGTTGAATATATAAGCTTCCGGAGGGTGGGGCCTTCAGATTTAGAATCAGGGGGACCCACTCTACAATATATATGCATAAGTTGCTCTTTGACGCTTGCATCGTTCAGTAAGTTCTTCGAAAATTCTACGCATGCAGCATCGTCTTCCATATCATCGATAACATCTTTTATTGAGCAAAAATTCTTTGCCTAATATTTACAAAGCTTCATCGAGCCATGTTCCCCAGCGAGTCAGAGTATATTTATACGACTATTTCGCTTGTATTTAATTTTGGTTGGGGAGGCAATGAAAGATTTGGTAAATTTTGCTTAAAAAATTCGATACGCGATGCACTTTGCAAAACAACCTTTTTCAGGTTTGAGATTAATGCATCTACATTTGGATGTTGGACTCTTTTAGATTCGCACACCCTGCGTCCACCATGAATAACGCAAGTTATATGGATCGTGCTGGAGTAAAGCACGGCTAACGAAGATCCACATTGCTTCATATATGGCGCCGCATCAGTTACAAAAAGTAACAACTTTTTGCGCTGAGCTTCGTCTTGCCATAGAAGACGCAGAGAATCATCGAATAAGGCTGCAACAGCAGATGAGTTTACGTGTTCCAAGATTTCTACGGTCAAAAGATAACCACGTTCTTTATTTATGTATGTACGTTCGTTTTCTACCGAAGGCCCAACAATAACATAGTATTTTCCCCAATTTCGCACTTAATTTTTTGGAGTAATTCTTCGTAGCACCTTTAAACAGAGCCTTTTCTTAGTGTTGATTCATCTGGAAGTTGCTTTTTTAGATATTTCGATTTTAGATTCTTGAAGTTTAAGCTTGCTCAGCGGTATATAATTTGCAAGCATAATTTTCACTAAGTTGCTTTTTTTCACAACGCGGTGTTGTTAATTGTTATTTGTTGTTTAGTGCCAGCGCTTTTTTGTGCTTTTCGCAATTTATATGCTCCATAAATTTTTCTTCCAGCCTCTAACTTGAGGAACGCTTGGAAAATGAAGAATACCTGGATTAGTAGGTACGTGGAGCTTTTGGATGGGTATGACTTTTCAATTACTTATTTTAAAGTATGGTATTTTATGGTGACGCAACAACGACCGAAGCAAAATATGATAGTGCAATAGCGCGCAAAATTGGCCGAAACAAATTTACTTCCATCAGTACACAAACAGAGTAAGTAACTTCTTTATTATATGCATTTTTATGCACCGTCAGTATGGGAAAAATTACGAATAAGTGAGATTTATTGTGGGAAGCAGAGAGAGAATCTTAAAATATATAATAAAAAAAATTTATTGTCAAATTTGATTCTTGGTGCAAAAAGAAATCTATTTGTATCTTGCATTTAGTTCTAGAACATTTCCTTCATAGTGAGTTTCGCAATGACAGTTTTCATCAATAACTGTTATCTTCGGTCCCTGGTAAAAACTGTTACTGCCTTTTACTGGATAGTGTGTACAAAAACACAACTATTACTACGAGTAAAGGCCGTCACAAACAGGCGCGGTACGGTACCGCGCGGTATAATCCTGTATGGCATGTTTGCTCATAGCACGATACTAATTCTCCCATTTGCTGTATATTCTTGTGCCACAGTGCACTGTAATTCCAAAATTCCATTTTTTGGATGTAAATCAACGTATCCCGTACAGTATTGTACCGCACCATGTCTGTTTGAGGGCACCTTAACATCGATTCAATGCCCTGTAGGGAAAATCTCTAGTTTTGAACTGGTTCGCTTCTAGTACATATAGAACAGCCAGATGCAATTACATATGTATTGAAAAAGTGACATGTACACATGCAAATACATATCGTGTAAGAACACCTTTGGCGATCTGGAATTATTTTTAAGTGAATGTGTTTTATATTTGCAATTAAATTTGTTTGAGTGATTTTAAGAAATGTTATTATTTATAACATTCCAGAAGGTCACAGGCTCGAACGCGTTCAGACGCAACATGTTAAAATGATAGTTAAAAACTTTGTTTTATGTTTCCTAACTATGAAAAAGAATCTGTGAAGTGAAGAACGAAAATGTGTTCGAACGAAAAGCAGCCAAAGAAATATATTTAAAGTAAACAGAAGATGGAGTGGTGCCCCGCTGCATCCCTTTTTGGATAGTCCGAACCAGTTCTAAAATCGTCACCTCAGATATAGATATGGAAAAAGAGGACTTAGCGACTTTTCACTCCTAGCTAGGCGATATGTAGTTTAAAAAAGTAAAATAAAATAGTTTTATAAAAGTACCACATTTCGCTTCTTTTGTACTGGTGCTGATCTAGTTACTATGGGATAAATATCTAGTACTGAACTAGACATTTGATACACCAGTTTGGGTTCTCCCTGCAGGGTGGCTACATCTCATATAAACACACAAACACGCATTGGCTGGCTTATCACACGTACAAACATACATACATACATACATATATATGATCTTCAAAGCTCCAGTCCCGGATCAAATTCCCAATATCGCACTCAAGACGGCAGTAAACCAGCACAGTTTAATTTTCACCGAAATGTACGACGTGTTTATTTAATAGGAGGAATTCCCAAAAACATGTAAGCTACAACACCTGAATCTTATCCCAAAGCCTAAGAAGCAGGCAAACGATCCGAGCAACTATCGTCCTCTTTGCATGATCGACTCAATGCCATCGAAGCCTCTGGTGGCTTGTTACCCCAACAGTTTGGCTTCCGTAAATCAAAGTCCACCATTGATGTGATCAAAGTAGTCAGAAACCTCTCCGCTGAAGCAATCGCAGGCAAACGCTGGAAGGGAGGAATTTTAAAATATTCCTTAATAGTCACTCTCGACATCAAAAACGCTTTCAACACTCCAAATTGGCAGAAAATCATGATGACTTTAGAATGATTTTCAGCTCCAGAATATTATATACTCAGAATAATTTCAAATTACTTCGAAGATCGAATCCTCCAATAAAGCTCTGTGAAAGGTATTAAAACATGCAAAATTACTGCCGGGGTTCCACAATGGGTTCCGCGATGGAGTACTGCGACTGAGGTTCCCGAAAGAGGTAATGATTGTGGGGTTCGCTGACGATATAGAAATTTTCGTGGTAGCGAAGCATATACACGAAATTAAGGCGGCTGCGACCGCCGCAATAATGATGGTGTTTGAGTCGCTTGACACAATGGGGCTCAAGCTAGCTGAGCATAATACATAGACATCCCTAGTCACTGGAAGGAAAATCCACCAGACCCTCACGCTGCAACTTAGGGACTATGAAATATACACAAAACCTGCCATAAAATATATTGGTGTAATGATTGACGCGAGATTAACATTCAAGGATGATCTGCAATATGTCTGCGAGAAAGCGAGTAAAGTGTGTTGCGCCCTTACGAAAATGATGCTAAACTTCTAAAATCGCTGATACTTTACGGCGCACAAGCAATGTAAGTCAGGTCATATATTCGCGGCCTCGGGTAAATCTACGGGCTAAGTGTGCCAAGGGTTTGCTTCGCATATGGTACAGTATCCGAAGACGCTGCACTAGTACTGTCTGGATTACACCCCATAGAGTTTTTGGCGAAAGAACTATCAATGTTTAACACCTGATAATTTAACGCTTTCTGCTAGAAAAACATTAGCCCGTAAACACACGCTAGACATTCGGCAAAAGAAAAGGGACGAATCTTCCAACGGACGCTGGACGCATCGACTGATCCGAAACATCGATAAATGGATATCACGTCCGCACGGCGAAGTGAACTTCCAGTTAACCTAGGTTTTCACAGGCCACGGCTGCTTCAGATCGTACCTGAAACGCTTCCAACACGAAGAGCTTGACCATTGCAAAACATGTGGAGATGACAGTCGTTGGCGTTAGAAAACGCAACGCTAGCTGAATTCTTGCGCTGACATATCTACGGAAGTAGACTCTCCGTCGAGAAACACATAAACACACAAACGCGAATCGTCTAGCTTAACACACGTACATACATAGTATGTACGTATGGTTCCATAGTGGTCCGGCCAGCAAAGCGACGAGAAGAGTGAAGAAAACAAAAAAAAATCACTTCAACTTGATTTCAACCCTTCGCTTGAATTTTATGCGCTGACATATCTACGCACGTATACTCTACGTCGAAAGGCACATAAATACACAAACGCATATTGGCTAGCTTAGCACACTTTCAAAACACACATTCATACATACATATGTACGTATGGTTCCAGAAGAGCGTATCAGACGTGGCAATATATTTCGTATGCAAAATATTTCGAAAAAGCTGTCAAATTGAGATTTAGAAGGCAGTTGCATGAGCAGTCACACCTTGCATGCAAAGTGTCTTTCGAAAGAGGTTTTTTATTTCCGAAAGGCGAATTGCAGGAAAAATTTCTTAAATAGCTTCTTGGCTGTTAACACTGCACATTGAGTTTTTGGCAATCTTTCCCGATACTAAAATGCAACCATGGGCGGTGGCGTTTTCGTTTGTTTGCTACTTCTCTTGTAAAAGCGAGAACGAAAACACGAAAAATGAATACTCGACGTAAGCTGCTGTTGAAAAATAAAGCAATTTTATTAAAAATTATTGCCATTATTATTAAAAGATTTAAGTGGATGATTCGCATACACGCCAGTCTGTTTGGGTAAGAAAATTTTGGGAGCGCGGTGCAAACACCCCATACTACACAACGTTGATAAATAATTTGCGGCACGAAGGGAATGCGTTTTTCCGAAATTTCGCGCACATTTCTCAAAATCAATTAGTCTTTTTATGTGAAAAAGTGCGACCGCTTATTCAAAAGCAAAATCATGATCATGTCGTTGTTGTTGCATTTGCGCGTGTTTTGATCCGATCCCGATCATTACCCCATGGTGAAATTATAAATAGGTGAAGTCTTTAATAGATATATTTATCAATCATTTGTGGATACTCTATAATTTGAGCCGGCACCAACAATGCTCGCAATCCCGTACTCAGTCAAAACAACATAAACCTCAAAACAAGCAAAAATCAAAACCACAAAATATAGGTTATAATTAACATATTTTCCATGTGAACAATAATTTAACGATTTAGTATATTGAGTAAAATAATGTATATCAAGCATTTTTGATATTTAATTCAACAATATTTTTCATAATTTTACACAAATTCATGATCAGTGCCACACGGCAAAACACTATTAGCACTTGCAGAAGAAATAAAAATTGCTAGTGCAGCACGAGCGAGTTGAAATATATTTTCGAAATCGATTTTCCCTGTTTCAGTTGCAGTCACACCTCGCAACTTTTATTTCTGAAACTCATTTCCGAAAAGTGACAGAAAGATCTTTCTGGCTGTTCACACATCATAATAAAATTTCTCTTTCTCAATTTGACAGCGAATTGCTTGGGAAAGACGGAAATATTGCCACGTCTGACAGGTTCTATGGTAGTGTGGCCTTCAAAGCGACGATAAAAGCGAGGAAAACAAAAACAAAATCTTTTTAATTTGAATTTGACTTCGGCACTTCGCTTGAATTCTATGTGCTCGCATATCTACACACTTCGTATCTTTGTGTATACGTCGCTTTCTTTCTCTTTTTCCCTTTCTCTATGCTATATCTGCCTTCTTACTCGTGTAACGAAATCAGTTTTAACAAGTAAAGCAAATTGCGAATAGTTCAGTTTTAATTTTCAGATCAATCGATTTTTCTATTTACCGCGAGAATTCGACCTTATTTTTAAGACTTAATATCGACGCAGCTTTTTTTTAATATGACCTAAATAAATGGGAAAGTGAGTCTTCTTTAATTAGGAGAAGTGATCTCATAAAACAACTATATGAGTAAGTAATGAACTATATGTGACCCGGCCTAAGAAAAGGTGGCTTATGACTCAAAAAAGAAAGGACTTTCTAGTTTTCCCCACGTGAAAGAGCGTCTCAAAAACTATCGAAACCATGTCATGTCATGTTTTGAATCATAAGCCACCTTTTCATAGGCCGGGTCACATATGCTGGAAGACAAAAAGACAAAAGACGAGAGAGGGCAAACGTATTGCAATGTGTTCCCGAGCATCGTTCATTATATCCCAAATGTACAAAGAAAAATTTAAATAATGATTATTAAATCAAAATCTTAACATTTAAAGAGTTAAATAAATAACTTTACCTAATTAAGGGCCGATTTCATAATAAAATGAAAGAATCTTTTAAATTTAACGGATGCATTATTTTGCCGATCGATTTCATATAGCCGCTTTAATGATAGGGGTGCCTTTAAGAGACACAGTACATTTACATCGCACTTTAACTAAAAGGAAACTTTTGCAATAGGAACTTTAATGTTTCATTATGAAATCGGCTCTTAGTGAATAAAATTAAAAAAGGGTTTTATACACTATATTCCTGCTTATGGATCACCATATGATATGAGATACAGCAATTCAAACTTCAAACTCAAGTCGGGTAGGGCACGCGTAGTCCAAGGGACGTAAGATTTTAGGACAGTTCGATTTGTACTCAACCTCAACTTTATGGGGGGTGAGACCGGAAATAAGTCTAAACAAGTAAAGAAGTATAAGTTCGGGTGAAACCGAACATTAAATACCCGGCGCACGTATTAAACATCGTTTTTTTCACGATTCTGAAACCTACCGTTATTTATTGCAAACACATAAATGTTGAGTAAATTAGCTTCAGTAGTTACCGATTTATAACAGATTTCGTATTTCCGTAAATTGCCGTTATATGGGAAGTGGGCGTGGTTATTCTCTGATTTCAAAAATTTGCGACCGTTTTCTATGCTGGACCAAGATTAACACTTGTGCCAAGTTTGATAGAAATTGGCAAAGCGGTTACCGAGATATGCATATGAATCCATAAGCGGGCGTGGCTACGCCCATTTTTCAAAAATTTATAATATTATTTTTACTCGTTAATATATCATTGCAAATGTAAATTTTGAGTAAATAAACTTAAGTAGTTACTAAAACATCGCATTTTTTGTATTTCTTCAAATTACCGTTATATGGGAGGTAGGCGTGGTTACTGTCCGCTTTAAAAATTTTCAACAATTTTCTATGTCCGACCAAGATCAACACTTGTTTCAAGTTTGGTAGAAATTGGTAGTGCGGCTATCGAGATATACAGACATATAAATCCATCAGTAGGCGTGGCTAATTTTTAAAAAATTTTAATATACTTATTGCTCGTTAATATATCATTGAAAATATCAATTTTACTAAAATATTTTTGGTATTTCTGCAAATACCGTTATATGGGAGGGTGGCGTGGTTATTGTCCGATTTCAAAAGTGTTCGGCAATTATCTATGTCGGACCAAGATCAGCATTTGTGTCAAGTTTGGTACAAATTAGTAAAGCGGTTAGCGAGATATACATATAAATCCATAAGTTGGCGTGGCAACGCCCCTTTTTCAAAAATGTATAATATTCTTATTGCTCGTTAATATATCTTTGCAAACATCAAATTTGAGTCAATACGCTCCAGTAGTTACTGAAATATCGTAGTTCTTGCATTTTTCCGAAAATACCGTTATATGGGAACTGGGCGTGGATACAGTTCGATTTCGCCCATTTTCAGTACCAACCTACCTAGGGCAACCTAGTTATCGTGTACACGGACGGACGGACGGGCAGGCAGACATGGCTTAATCGATTTCTCTTTTCATTCTGAGCATTTTGGTATACATATGCAGAGAACATAGAATAACGAGAAGGTGCAAACTACTCAGTGGAACATATTTGATGAGAGTCTTAGCAGTGCTACTAGGATTCTACAGTGATATTTTCGTTTCTACAGCGATGTTACAGTCATGTTTCTAGGTTAATTGCATGGCGACATGTTAAGATAACAGCGGCGAATAACGTCGTGGATTCATGACATTTTGCGTTCCAAAATTTTGCACCTTCTCGTTATTCTAAGTTCTCTGCATATGTCTATATCGGTCTCGATTCCTTGAGACTGTTACAAACAACCGTTATGTGAACAAAGTTATAATACCCTTGTGCACAAGTGCGCTCGGGTATAAAAATAGTTTTCGCAAAATTTTTCTACCCAAGATATGCGAAAGCTGTGAAGAAAAATTTGACAGTTGTGAGGTGAATAAAATTTGACTAGCCCATGGGGCTAGTGAAATTTTTGACAAAGCCATAGAAAACTTGGACAATCGCAACGTTTGTTGATGTGTATGATTTTCATTAAATCTAAGCGCCAATTTTAAACAAAAACAACAAAATATTACAAAATTCAACCACCAACAAAAAAAAAATTAAGAATTACTCTACATGTAAATATTTCTTGTAAATTCATAATTTTTATATTTCATATATTTTTAATGCCTAAACTAAAACGTCTATTAACTGCAGTGGCTTGACTTCTATAAGAATTGCAATCAATAAGTAGATATTTTCTTGAAATTCTCATTTTGCTTTAATTTATAACATTTTATTACGCATGAATCTTCAACTCAAAAATTTACTGCTGTCAAAAAAGATTTCATTTCACACAGCAGATTGGCGAAATTGTGTCACCATAGTAAAAATATTATTCACCAGATTTCCCCATAGCACTTTGCTACCGATTCACACACGCTCTCAGTAAAGCTGAAATTAGCCAAGAACGTAAACCCAGCTGTACGTAAACCCGAGTCAGCTGACACGATCTATCTTACCTGAGCGCCATGTAAATGAAAACTCAAAAACGCAGAATTTTTCTGTAGTTGTAGCCCGTAGCGCAGAAATCTGCGGAATTTAGCTTATTCCGTGTCAGCTGATTTCTTCCTTCTATAGATGGTTGCCAGTTCGTCAGTTTTGCAGATGTTAAAAAAATTACAATTTCCTATTAAAAGTACGCTTAAATATTTGAAATTTACTATAGAATAAGGTTTTCTGTTGAAAAATAAGTAGTTCGTATTTAGCTACGATCTATTATAACACGAAAAATTTTAGTTGGCAAGGTAAGTTCATGAAAAGGCATGGACGAGTGGCAACACTGTAGTAAACAACACTGCGTATTCGCTGCGGGCTCCAGTAATCAACAAAATTCTGCGTATGCAGACAACGTTTAAGTATGCGTTCTGCGTTCTTGGCTAATTTCACCAAACACGTGTGGTGAAAACCAATTGAGACAGTCAGCTGATTTTATGTTCCAGTTAGTGATGTTCATAGGAAATCTATGCAAATTTATTAATCGATTCTTAGCTATTATAATTTTCAAACACATTTCAGTGGCCAAATCGTTCTTTAAAAATATAAGTGATATCATTACCGAAAAGCATTTACACAAAAAAGCTTGCTTTGTTTTATTAACGTTTTATGTGAATCGATTGTTCAAAAAATTGATAAAAACAGGAAAAGTAAGCAATCGATTAATGCTGTATTTAATCACTACACGCACTTGAACAAAATGGCAGATCAATGCCCATAAGTGTGAACAAATAGTGTTTTCTTATGTGGTTTATATTCTTCGTATTTATTAAAATATGTTATTAAACACATTATATTTGGTAAAATTTTTGCATTTTTAATAATTAAATAAAAAGAAATCATCTAGGGAAAATTTTCCAAAACGGATCCAGGCTTTGAAAAAAACAAAATATTAGGGTGGTTAGAGGGAGTCCCCCTGATTCTAAATCTGAAGGCCCCACCCTTCGGAGGCTTATAGTTTTTAAGCAATTGGCATTTAAAGTTGCAAAAAATGCCAAATTCAACCTCACTTTTTCTCTTGTACACCAATTGAACTGCAATGTCGGTGCTGCCATACATAACAAAAAAATACCGAAAAAACAAAACTGAAGAAATAAAAAAATGCTCAAAACGATCGCGCGATTTTTGATTAAAAATTTGTATAATTTATCGAAGTATCGATTTTATAATAAAAAGCACCGCAGGCGAAAATTTTTAATAAAAAATCGCGCGATTTTTAATTAAAAATTTTCATTATTTATCGAAGTAGATTTTTACAGTAAAAGCGCCGCAGGCGAAAATGTTTAATAAAAAATCGCGCGTTTTTTTTAAATTTTAATTATTTATCAAAGTAGCGATTTTATAATAAAAAGCGCCGCAGGGCAAAATTTGTAATAAAAAAATCGCGCGATCTTAAAAAGCTCCTCTACCACCCCTAATTTTTTGTTTTTTCAAATTCGAACCGATTTTAAGGAAAATTTTCCCTTTTTGACATTCAATAATGTTATCCTTTATTGAAAAAGTTTACGAAAAAAGTTTTTATAATTTTTTTTTTTAACAAATTAGTTTTTTCTGTAAAAGTGCACTTTGGGGGACCCAGCCCAAAATTCGTCAAAGAGGGGTATCAATCGACGCGTTTTAACGCCAAGAACAATAATCTGAAAGCGGAAATTTACTTTTTTAGTTCCTTCGAAAGTTATATGCAAAAAACATTTTCACTTGCGTACCTTGTTTTGATTAAGCCTATTGACGTGAATATATTTTGAATTGTCGGCTATATATATTGCCACTCAATTTAATGCTGTAAAACCTTTTGTATCCAACTTTGGCTGTAATCCACGGTATTTCTGCGTCCAACGTCTTTCTGCGTTGGCGGCCTTCGGCCGCACTTCAGAATTATAACCCTTACTAAATAGAATTCTCCTTTCTGTGTTGCCCAACAAGCGGGGGCTCGCCCCCGCTTCTCATCACAAAAGATATATAACATTTCTTGTGTATATGAATATTCAAGCTATCCACAGTATTTTTGCGAAGAACTTATTAAGAAATGCAAAAAAGTGCATAATAAGATGGTAGCAAATAAGATGGTAGCACCATCACCATTTCGGGATTTTTAAAGATGAAGGGCAAATTGTATATGCTAGAAAGAGACGGAAGCGTGAAATTCATCAAAACAAGGTACGCAAGTGAAAAGCTTTTTGCAGATAACTTTCGAAGGAATTAAAAAAATCAATTTCCGCTTTCAGATTATTGTTATTGGCGTTGAAACGCATCGATTGATACCCCTCTTGACTTTTTTGGATGAGTTTTGGGCTGGTTCCGCTAAACTGCACCATAACCCTTTTTTCTTTAAAAATCACTTCATTAATAATAATAGATTGGCGCTTACACATATGTTAGTGTTTGGCCGAGCTTCTCCTCCGATTTGTAGCGTGCGCCTTGATGTCACACAAAGGGGAGGGACCTACAGTTTAACGCCGACTCCGAACGGCGATTGTATTTTTGTTAGAAGCTTTTTCGTGGCAGAAATACCCTCGGAGGTTTGCCATTGCCTGCTTACCGCTGTTAAGAAAAACCCTTTTTTCTAAATTTTTTTTGACGTTGCTCTGACCATGGCTTGAACCCAGGCCTGCGGAGTGGAAGCGCGCACTGCTTACCACTACACCACAGCGGCCACAAAATCAAAATCATTCATTAACATTACATATAAATACAACCGTAAAAAAGAGTGTAAATCGAGCTTTTCTTTGATATACAACAACCGAAGCCATTGCAGATTTGAATGGCAGAATTCTTTCCGCGTGGGCGGCCTTCGGCCGCGCTTTAGGATTATAACCCTTACCAAATAGAATTCTCTTTTTGGTGTACACCAACTGGGGCTACCGCCCTAGTGATGTAGCCTTGGGAAAGGATGAGGCAACTAGAATTCTCCTTTCTGTGTGGTAAACCTGGGGCTGCCGCCCCAGTGATGTACTCGGGTATTGTAAACAATAGTGATGTCTATTTTCATTTTTTTTTTTTAATTTTTTCCTTTTTTCTGTCTATTCGTACTGTTTGACAGCCCAAGACCGCCATTTAATTTGCATATGCAATCAAAGGCGCAAGAGTGATTTTCAGTGATTTTATTTTATAAATTACGATAAATTAGCTTAAACTAAAGCAATAAAAGAAGTAATAACAAATAATTTAATGTGTTAAGTGAATGTGAACATAAA
>JAPVRG010202404.1:1804-14390 GCA_029783565.1 Rhagoletis cerasi | reverse complement strand
TCGAAAAAGCATCTGTGAAGTGCAGAAAAAAGGTGTATTCAAATTAATTTTTTTATGTGGATATTTAAATAGAAACTTTTTTAAAGAAAAGAAACTCCCGGTTAACTCTGCACCACTCCTGCATGACTTTACAACTCTCTTGTAGTTAGTTTGTCATAGCTAACTACAAGTTGGTTATTTTCGGAAATCCCGCAAATAAAAGCTAACTACAAGTTGGTTGTTTTTTATCAATTGCTAATTTTTTCTGCAGGGAGTAACGTTGACTTATAACTAACTTTAGTCTGTTTACGCGAACAATAGTGTTAACTATTAACTGTATATTTTGTTCGAAAAAAGGTAACTACTTTTGTGGGGCGATGGCCGCAAAAAAGTCAGACCAAATACCACTGCATTAGGTGCTTACTAACTTGTAACTAACTACTTTTCGGCATAAAATACCAATAAGAAAAAATAAACGTATTTTCCCAATTTTTTACATGTTTATTTATTTACTTTATTTATCATTACATTTTTGTTTATTTGTTTACATATTCTGCTGTAGGTGGTCCCATATTCGACTTCCGTCGGACATAACGTCAAAATAATAATAAATAATTTCGATCTTCTTTCTATTTATCCTGAATTCGAAAAAGAATATGTGAAGTGCAGAAACAAAGTGTATTAAAAGAAATTTTTTTATGAAGACATTTAAATATAAACTTGTTCAAAGAAAATAAACTTCTGGTTACTTTTCAACTCATTTTAAGTTAGTTTTTTCATAGCTAATTAAAAGTGAGTGATTTATCGAAATCCCGCAGAAAAGCTAACTTAAATTTGGTTATTTTTATCAAATTATAAGCTTTCACTGCAGGGTAGCTACATAAATACATACATGCATATGTAAATGTATGCTATTTATCATGCAACAAGAAACATTTGAATACTTTTCGACAGAGCATAAATAAATATTTAAAATAAATTCCAAATTTGCTGTTGTTTAGAATATGTTGAGTTTATTTTTAATAACACTCGCTCCCAAAGTACACGTCCAAAGGTTGAGTTCAGTTTACTTTGAAGTACATAAAATAAATATAATAAGACTCCAACCAAGCTCATACACATTTATCAGTTTCTTTTGAAGTATATGTTAATCGATTTGTGCGTTTTTTTTTTGTATTTATCTACACATGTATTATTATAAACATAACATTGACCTTGCCTTTTCGCAGCTTAACTTCGCTGCCGTGAGATACCGTTGTCAGATACCGTTTTCAAACATCTTTTTTATCATTACCTATATATTTTTGTCTGTACATACATATACATACCTACATATTTACGTTTGTTAGTATGGAAATAAGTGTGCATATACATATGTATTTTTTTCTCTGCTTATTTAAATTTTTTAAGTCGCGTCATCGGAAAGCAGCTTCTTTGCCCCTTCCAACGCTTTCGACAATCTACGCTTTTGTTAACCATATTTGTGCCTAGAGTTATATTGTCTGAATGCGCATGTACATTTGTATGTACAAGTTGAACATCTTTGACATTTCAGGAGTGCATAAAAGGTTATTTCCATTTGACTGGCCAAACAAAAAATGCACTTAAAAATTTTATTAACCTTCTCTCACAAAACAAATGTATAAGAACCGGTATCCCTGTTGGCAATTATTAATTTTGTAATTTTTTATTTTTTTAACTGTTCGACTTTATAAAAATTGTTATTTATGTACATACTTAATACATGTTTGGATATATGTACATATATATGTACATATTTACTTTCCAATAATAATGAATCAGCCTTGATATGGACATCCTAACAAAAAAAAAACTCAATTCCCACTAGAACTCGAAGACAGATCTTATTATGTGAGGTATCATGTGAGGGCATCCATTTAGCCAGACCTCTGTGTTTGAACTGGACGTTGCTACCTAAACAGATTTATTTTACCCAAAATACCTTTCGGTTGCTTGTTTTTTGATGTAGCAGTTCTCTCGAGGCTGCTGTTGCTTGAACAAAAATATGGAGTGTAGTCCAACCCAAAAGCGATTCTAGGCTCGCGGTTGAACAAATTCTCATTGATTCTGTCATTTGAAATTTATTAAAATTATTAGATATGACAGTTTTTTGACACTACAACGGAATTAGCAAAAATTCGACAGATTCTAAGTATTTTTACTAACTTACGTGTTCAGACTGCATGTCCGATCAAAAAGTCTTCTAGAGATCCACATGACTTGGGTGGCTTTACTAATGGCGTTTTCTTTTCTACCAAAAATGTTGCCTTTTCATTGCCCCCTTCTTAGTATTTGTGCGAAGAGGGCAATGTGACCTATTTTTCGGTATAAAAGAAAACGCCATAAGAGTTTTGTTTAGATGAAGCTTTGTCTCTTATAAAGGGTAATTCCAAGATATTTGACTTCGCCAGAGTTTTTAAGCATTGAAAAGCTTTTAGTGGGCACACTAGTTTGACACCAACCAGAGAGCAACCTCCTTAGATGCGAGCTAAGTAATGTAGGGCGGATTACGTCGACTTCCCTTCGATAAAAGCAAACTAAGTATGGTATATGAGAGTTCATCATCTCAATTATTAGTTAAATCATAAATCATTAAAGTTAATATTTCTAACGATTGTGCTTATTGACGTTTTCTTTCTCGATTTTTTTTTTGCAGGCGAAAACAGTTAGAGAGCCTTTTAAAAATGTATGAGGATCATGAAACTGAAATGATTCAAGCGCTGGATGCGGATTTGCGGCGCCCCAAGCAAGAAAGTTTAGTTGTTGAAACAGAATTTCTCAAGAACGATATCAAACACATATTATATAACCTAAATGATTGGGTGAAACCCGAAATGGTGAGAGCTTGTGTAAATTTGTAAATTTGACCTTTTGTTCATAATTTTTATATGTAAATTATCTTTGTACCTACTATTTAAAATGATTTGTAAATGTACTTATTTCAATTCCTTGACAGCCTGAAAAATCGCTGGTGAATTTGCTGGACGATGTACAGATCTTCAATGATCCCTTTGGCGTAGTTTTGGTGATTGGCGCATGGAATTATCCACTACAACTCCTACTTGTGCCAGTGGCATCGGCTATAGCTGCAGGCAATTGTGTCGTAATTAAGCCAAGTGAAATTTCTACCAACTGTGCTAAATTTGTTACAGAAATGGTACCGAAATATTTAGATAATGTAAGTCAAACGCTGGACAATTTCAATAAAAAAAAACTGCCTTTAAACATTACTGATTTTACCATGCCCCTCTTAAACAGGATTGCTATCCAGTTGTATGTGGTGGGCCCACAGAAACCGCCGAATTGTTGAAACAACGTTTCGACTACATTTTCTACACTGGCTCCACAAGAGTGGGCAAAATAATACATGCTGCTGCCAACAAGTACCTAACGCCAGTGACTTTAGAATTGGGTGGCAAAAGGTATTCTATATACATATTTGCTAAAATAATAGACATTAATCGCTTATTTCATAACTTCCGCATATTTGCAGTCCCTGCTATATTGACAAATCAGTTGAATTGCGCACAGCTGCAAAACGCATACTCTGGGGTAAACTTATCAATTGCGGTCAAACATGCATTGCACCCGATTATGTGCTGTGCTCGAAGGAAATCCAAGATAAGTTCATTGTCGAAGCAAAAGAAGTGCTGAAAGAGTTTTATGGCGAGGATATCAAAAGCAGTCCGGATCTCAGTCGCATTATTAATCATAATAATTTTCAGTAAATATTACATGCAAAAAGAAATGTATTACTAGCGTTTTGGCTGATACTTTTCCTTATTTTTAGACGCTTACTTGGACTGATGAAGAGCGGCAAAGTGGCTGTCGGTGGTAATTATGATGCTTCTGAACGATATATTGAACCAACAATTTTAACTGATGTCAAACCTGATGACCCCATTATGCAAGAGGAAATATTTGGACCAATTTTGCCAATTTTCACAGTTGAAAATGCCTACGATGCAATTAAATTCATCAATTCCAGGTAAAACAATCATATAATGGCAGAGAAAATGTTTAAAAATATTTTATGTTCAGCATTGTGAAAATGCGCAAATTTTTGTGTGATTGCATCAAATTCAAATATTTTTTTTGTTTTGTATTTGTAGTTTATATGATATCGTACACCCGAACGTTTGGAAGAGACAAAATCTAAAATATTATAAACAGATTAGTTTTTATTTCGGCAGCAATCGCTTAAAAGTATAGTTTGGCTTGGCGTCCTGATGTGTTAACACTCGGTGGTTTGCCATTGACTGCCGATGGGCGATCGCTGTTAGAAAAAACTTTTTCTAATTTAAATGTTGCTCGGATCATGGATCGAACCTAGGTCCTACGTTGGTATTTCGCACCTCTAACCACTCAGCCACAGCGGCCGGTAGCTTGTTCTATATACATACCAATTGATTTTATCCTCAGCAGTAACTTAGCTATATGTAATGTGAAGAAAATACCCACTTTTGTGATCTTAAACAGGAAAGAGGTGCTAGACCTCTCTAATGACCATTCGCTGTCAGACTATTTGTATGTACATATCGCACACTGTCTTCAAAAGAGACACAACTCGAAATTACTCGTTTGCCGTAAAACTCGAAAAACTATTTCCAAGCACATGTTAATCGTATAGGCAATGGAGACTTTACATTAGATTTTTTCGACAAATTAAAATAAAATTTTGTTCCAGCTTTTGCTGAAAGCTAAATAAAAGGTATGTGAGCATTTTTAGCGCATTATTTCAAAAATTAAAAATTTTGAGTTGTGACTTCTTTGAAGATGGTGTGCGATATCTTTATTTTATAATCTCTGACGTATCCCACTCACCGGTTGCATACAGGAACAGGAGGTGTGCCGACTAGACTAAATACAACAAAGTACTAGCGAAGTCCCTTCACCAGAACGCTTCTATCGGTATGCTGGTCCTACCGCCTACACCTACCGGTAACGCAGATTTTTCTTGTTAATGGTCTGTCATCATTATGAAGGGGAAAGGGAAGCCGCATTGGTGGAGCAGTGCAATCAAATCTTTCAATGGTATCGTATGACATTGTAGTCAATTAAAGGAAGATAGGGTCATTGAGTTTTTTGAGCCTGCCTTAAGCTGGTCTACATACAATGTGGACCATGGCGAAAGTGGCATTCATACCTAAGAGGGGAACGGTCCTCATACGTGAATCCAGCTACTTTTGTCCTATAAATTTCACTTTCTTTATAAAAACTCTGAAAACTTTCCCACTGCCAACAAATAAACTCCAAAGGCATATCTGTGGATACTGCAATCCATTAAATTGTGACTAACATTGAAAAAGCTTTGGCCTTTAAGGAACTGGTTTTAAGGGTCTTTATTTTCCTATAGCTACGGAACCAGACAATGAATGTTACTGCCCTACAGGCCGTGGGCTGCCAGACTAGTGTTTTATATAAACTTATTCAAAATGCTTTTAATATTTTTTTGACCTGGTCGGAGGAAAGCGGACTCAACGTCATTCCAGCAAAAACTGTTATGCTTATCTTCAAAAAAAAATCCCAATTGCTACGCACATGATTTGTATCGAAAATTGTGCTTTTTGGATAGCCAAGATGCCATTATACCCCTAATAAATTCGTCAAAAACTTAATAGAGAGTAGGAATAGTCAACAAAATACACAGCGAAGGAAATTGTGAGGTCAGATCATAAGATAATTTTCTCCTAGTTGGCAAATAAAAGATGAACTGAAGAACCTACGCCTAATGTAGTACAGGATTGGTGGATACAGAACCCACGCTCGTATTCAATTTGAACACCCCTTAATCCGACGCATACTTACAGAATGGACTTTCCGGAATTCGAGAGCATCGAACACTTTCTTTGCTAAGGCCCGGATCTGGCTTGCCTAAGGCGGCAGTGTCTTTATCAGTACTTTTTCGACTGCCTGCAAGAGCTAAGCTCTATGAAAATCTGCGCACTAGAAACGCTTCATTAGACAAACCAACTAGTTATATTTCTAGGTAAACAGTCGTAATCAAAATTGAGCTAAATAAATGGTATCACAACCGACCCCAGGGTGAAAGTGGCCACTACAACCTACCCTAACCTTTGTATCCTAATAATATGAAGTTCAAAAAGTGTATTAAAAAAGCTCAGAATTTCCGATGCGTCAGTATTTTATGATTATTTTTTTGCCAACGCATAATTTTATAAATTTTTTTCCACGTATGTACATAATTTTCCAACACTGGGTGTACGATTATCAATGTGCCTGGATAAAAGCAAGGTTATTACTCTTAATTTTTAAATTTCATTTTTTTCTTCTCATTTATTAATTTTTGTTTATTACATCCATGTCTCAACATTTGTGTGCGTCCAAAAAAAAAAAAATCATTATTTACCAAAAAAAAATAAATGAAAAATTACACACCATATAACACACAAATTTACACATAAACGTACACAGAGAAGCACCACTTTGCGCGTATATATTCACAGCGGACGCTGCGGTACAAAATTTATTTAAACGTGACATCCAATCGGGCGGAATGTGTATGAATGACACTATAATGCATTATGCTGGTAAGCGAAGACTGTATTGGAGTAAAAAAAAAAAAAATCAAATGTACATACACCGACTTCCCCCTCTTAACTGTGTCTACTTGCACCAGCGCATTGGTTGTGCAATCAATGCCTCCTGTTTAATTGCCCGTTTATGCTCCCATTAATTTGTACAGTTGTAAAATTCCTACAGACAAAGTGGTGTTGGCGCAGACTACTCCTATTTGCTAAACACATAGAAGAGATTTTGCAAATAATTTGTTAATATATTTTGTTTACTTTTTATATACTTATATTTCAAATGCTATCTGTATGTATGTATGTACTCTTTTGTATCTGGTGCTTGGGTTAGTTTCATTAAGAGTGAATGCTTGTATCTGAATTAAAAAAAATCAAAATTTAATTGGAGTTGGTGCTACTAAATTAGTGTGAACTTTAAATCTGACGACAGATATGTAATCATGCGTGTATTTAGCTTAAATAAAAATATATTTTTAAATTATAAAGCTCGAAATTGAAACGTATTAAATTTTTTTGGTATCCCCCTGCCCTCAAAGGCACTAAGTTAAATTGCAGTTGTCTTCAGATATTCTTTTTACAATGAAAAATTTAATAATTGTTTGTGTAAGCCAATCGGAACTGCACACCACAACTTCACTCAATCTTGTTTTATACTTATGGCCAATTTCTGATGACTTATGTATTTAAGTAGAGATTGTTGATTAACTGTTCTTAAATGCCCAATTTCGGCTATTTAAATACGAGAGATGCAACCCTGCGTTTGTACCAAACAGCAATCAGAGAACGTATCTACAAAATGTAAACAAACAAACAAACAAATGCAACAACAATTTCAAGGAACAAGCAACAAGGGCGCCAACTTTAAATGAAAGTGATCTGAAAACCAACGAAATGACATTGAAATAACAATCCATAGTTAAACTTAAGTGCCGTGTAACTTTTTCATCAGAAATTGGCCCTTAGTTACATTTTTTTAATTAAATAAATTTTTATGATTTTTTACTTCTAAAAGAGAGTAGTCTTACTCGTGTACGTTATACAATTTGTACACAATTTGTGCGCATACATAGTGCATTTGCGAATTTCTCATTTTTTTGGCCAAAATCTTAAAAAATTTGCCATCAACATTAGACCATCAAACCCACTTTCATACATATGTACATAATTGTGTAGTTGTATGAAAATGTGCTCATTAAATTTTTTATTAGTATTCTTGATGTTGATATATGTAAGTATTATACGCTATTAAAATGTAAAATATGTATAAATTTTTGTAAATTAGGGAGAAGCCTTTAGTGGTCTACGTTTTCTCTAATAATTCTAAGGTAGTTAACGAATTCAGACAAAATACAACCAGCGGCGGATTTTGCAGCAATGAGACAATAATGCATTGTGGAGGTATTTACGTGTAAAATTTCTGCACACTTTTTTATTATTTTGTTTTGTAAATGTATACTTCATATTATATGCTTAAAAATATTTCGTTCATAAAATGTAAATCTAAATTGTTTTCAATTGTATGCACTTAATTCGGCAAAATTACACATCTTTCATTTGCTTTTTTTTAATTTCTTACAGCACACATTCTCTTAATTTACACTTGGGGTATTCACACTTGCCTGGTTAACAGGTTATCTGGTTATGTGGTTATATGTTTTACTTAGTTTACAAAAACAAAATATACTAGAGAATAATAATTTTTAACTAGATAACCTGATAACCAGGAAGGTGTTAATACCTCAACTATTTTGTTGAAAATGTTTGATAAAATTTTGATATTGTGCAAAATTCTACCTACATATATGATTGATAAACCAAAAGTTTGCTTTAGCTGGCCACTCAAAACGAAAAATTTTCGGGCAAAGATTTAGAGTTTTCCAAATTTACTAATACTTACCATCTAACACGCATGCATTTGTAGAGTATTGTACTAATGCAAATAGAAAGCATTTAAACCAGGGACGGAAAATAATCATTATTTTTTAAATTTGAACCAAAAAAATCAACAAGTTGTAATCGTCGCAAAACAATTTTAACTATACTCACGTATTAGGGTTCGTACGTCGTACTGTAATTTACAATGAGTTTTATTTTTCGAGTTTAACCAATAAAGATTAAAAATAATAATTAATATTTGAGTTTTATTTTTTCGCTCAAAGATAATAATTATTACTTGATTTTTATTTTTCGCTCAAAGATAATAATTATTATTGAGTTTTATTTTTTCACTTAAGAATAATGATCATTCGAAAAACTGAAAAACTAAACTGTCATTATTTCCGACGTATCCTCCTCTGAGGTAGCCACACCCTAATAAAGGAAATTAGTCGTAAAATTTTCAGGTCAAAATTTCACTTGCTTGCGTCTGTACGGCCTTTTAAGTTTTATAAATAATCATTAACTTTAAGTAGAAAAATAAAGCTCAATAATAATCATAAGCGAAAAAATAAAAATCTAAAACTGATCATTATATGTGATCGAAAAAGTAAAAATCAAATAATAATTATTTCCGTTGAGCGAAAAATAAAACTCAAATATAATTATTATTATTTTTAAGCGATAAGGTTAAAAATCATAAAATAATGATTTAAATTATTTTACTCATAATGATTACCGTCCCTGATTTAAACTAACAAATAAAATATGTACGACGTACTTTGTACGTATATACATATCGTGCGTTTGCTGAAAGAAGGTCATAACTAAATAAATCAAAAACGTGATGAAAATGACTTTAAAGTTTTTAGTTATTTTTGCGGCATCAAATAAAAACAACAACATTTCTGCATGCTTAAGATATAAAAACAATATTAAAAGATATAAAAACAATATTTGGGTTATGACGTTTTCCAGCAAACAAGCTGTATGGGCATTGTCGTCGTAATGGCTCTAAGTGCAATTTATCGAAAAGTCTTCGTTCACTATCATAGTCCGAAGAATTCTTGTGGTCATTTCAGACCAATAAGTAGCTGCTCGTTAGAAACATGACTCCTAGAAGGCGTTTCTTCATAAATCAGCCTGCCTACTACTGCAAGGGGAGATCGATAGAATCAGTCCAGAGTTTTCATTTTCAACCGATTTTTGATTTTTTTTTTTGTTTATAAAGGGTCACCGGGATAGGGTCACGGGATACTTAAGGGCGTTATTATTATTTAGGTAGTTTTTGATTACTTTGCGCATTTATTTACAGATTAGAGCAAGGGGGTGTTCCCGCCACAGCCTCGTAGAATTGCAAGATCTTACGAGTTTAAGGGAGTCCCCTTAACTTTTGAAAATGTCTGGCTTTAGATGGGGGTTTTCAAAAAAACGTTTGTAAAATTAAATACAGATAACAAGGCATATCGGGCCAATGTAGAAAATATGCGAAAATCATAAAAAATTTAAATAAATGCATATACGAGTGATCATAAAACTATTGAACGTTTTAATGCGCACTTTTCCCACCCAGTCCGAATAATGGAGGGAGCGACAAAATTATATAAAACGTTAAAATCTGCTTATGTGTATCTTAAATAATAATAATAATAATAATAATAATAATAATAATAATAGATTGGCGCTTACACAATATGTCAGTGTTTGGCCGAGCTTCTCCTCCAATTTGTGGCGTGCGCCTTGATGGTGTCATACAAAGGGGAGGGACCCACAGCTTTACGCCGATTTCGAACAGCGATTGTATTTGATGAGAAGCTTTTTCATGGCAGAAACACAATCGGAGGTTTGCCATTGCCTGCCGAGGTGCGACCGCTGTTAAGAAAAAACCTTTTTTCTATAATTTTTTTGCGATGTTGCTCGGACCAGGGCTTGAACCCAGGCCCAACGGAGTGAGAGTGCGCACTTCTAACCACTACACCAAAGCGGTCGCCTGTATCTTAAAAATTACCTTAAAATCAAAAATAGCAAAAAAATTGCAAAAAATTACTTAAAAATTTTTCATTTTTTTAAGTTAGGACCTACAAAGGGAACTTATGTGCATCTATTATAAAACGCCTCCGAAGCTTCAGAAAAATGATGACATTGCATCGAAATCCGAGCCCCGCTAATAACGCCCAGCCTAAGTCAATCGTAAACTCGCTAGATAAACCAGTCTTCAAAATTGACCCAGTCTGTTGGTTGATCATTCGGATAATCGGCAGGCGTAAACCTTGTAATGCAAGGTGGTTAAGTCCTTCCGGTAATACTCAACATAAATTCAAGCCTGTCTTGTAACAGCCGCATGGAAGACGATGAGGTGATATCATATCAGCATCTGCTACTTAACGAGTTTAAGGTTTAAACACCTTAAGTCTCACTTCTTTTTCACTTCTGTTGAGTTTTTGGGAATAGAAGTTAATCGCTTGCGAACTTCATTGTGTGCGCACAGCGTTTTTCTACTACCAACGCAGAAGCGTCCCCGTTCGATGTTACTGTTGTTGTTGTTGTAACTGCATACAAATTCTCCAAAGAATCTTGCCAAAATGGCAGTCCTTGGCCAGATATGAATCTGGGTCACTCCGGTTACGTAGACCCGGCTGTCGTGGGCTCCTCGGTCTTCCTCCCTTCTTTCCCTTTCATCCATACAACCTAACCTTAAATATCCTACTCCTCTACACGTATGTATGTAAGTTTAAACAAATTTCGTATAATTTTAAGTTTTATGGTTTACGTTTAAAACCAGGGACCGAAAATAATCGTTAAATATCATGATTTTTATTTTTCGATCAAAAAATAATCGTTATTGTTTGATATTTATTTTTTCGATCAAAGAATAATCGTTATTTTTGATTTTTATTTTTTTCGATCATTTCTAACCGTTATAATGGAGACTGCTTTTTTATGACCGATTTAAATCTTTTATGAATGAAAAAATAAAAATCAAAAATAATAGCTTTGTTCCACTACTCCATGAACTTACAGGTTTTTACACGAACTTGCAGGAAGTTACAGGAAAAATGATCCCGTACTCCAAATTCCTCCAAAATCCTGTAAATGAGAGCGATTTTTGGAGAGTTGTGTAGAGAATGAAGTTGCAAGATTTTACCCGAACTTTTTCTTCTGGTAAAATCATGAAAAGTGTCAAGCGATCACTGGTTGACGTTTTTACAGGAAAAATGCTTTTTTTTGTTCCCGTACTTTTTGTTGTTACTCACTTTTTACGCTCACTTCAGAGAGTAATTTGGCTGTTTGACATTTTTACAGGATTTTACACGAAAAGTATTGGATCAAACCTAATGATTATTTTTTGATCGAAAAAATAGAAATCAAATTTTAACGGTTAAATTATGATTTTTGTTATAAAGATCTTAACCGTTACGGTCCCTGTTTAAAACTGCAGAAATCTCGCTCAGGGCCCTTATAACAATGACAGCTAGAATGATTTTGCACATTATTTCGCTTAATTAGATTGAGCTTCAATTTATGTAAGCACATTATTTATAAATAATTTTACTGCTAATGCTTTTTAAAAATCTTGCTTTCCTCTAATTTTTCAAGAATTAAATCGCATGATTAATGCTTCTTTTCTTTGCACGATCATTCTCAGGCTGAAATGCAGACTATTTATATTACATACATATACTAGATTTAATTTACATGCTTTCAATATGCTTGTAAAATGTTTTATTTTCTAGCGTGATTTAACAAAAAATCCTTATCAGCTTTTCAAAATTTGTTAAGTAAATAATTGAATTTTAAACATACATACATACGTGCTTATATGTATGTATATTTTTTTGTATTCAATCCTCATTCTAAACAAATCCATAGAACTTTGCCCTTCACAGTGAACTTTTATTTTTGTTCTTATTTTAATTAATATGTTTTTCAGTTTTAAGAATTGTTTAATGTTTCTACACATACATAATATTTACATATTTCATAAAGCATTAAACAAAATTTACTAAGCAACAATTTTGAATATAACTTTGAAAACCCATACTAAATAAACATACATATATGTAAACATATATCTTTCCTCTTTCTACATACATATGTTATTGACAAATCTTTATTGCTCCAAAAAAAAAAAAAAAATAAATATTTTCTCCTACAAAAGT
>JAPVRG010202393.1:0-14197 GCA_029783565.1 Rhagoletis cerasi | reverse complement strand
AAACGGTTTACTATCCAAATGAATGACTTTTATTCATGCTTAGGTTTCGAGTTCACCCAAACGACTTCACAAGACCGACGTCGCAACGACTTCGATTCGATGAGAAAAAACGACGTCGGAACGACGTTGCATTTTGTATGGAAAAAACGACTTCGTTTCGACGTCGTTTCGAATTCACCCAAACGACTTCACCAGAGCGACGTCGTAACGACGTCGTTTCGAACTCGTCTTCGCTCTGTGGCAAATTGGGTTATTTTCGATAAAAAGTGTGATTGTGTGAAAAACGCAAAGTTAAAATTTTTATTCAGTGCTCCATAACATCTACATTTCTGATCTGATTTGGATGATCTTAGACTCAAAATTTACTGCAATGATTTATCTCTTACCCAAATTTGAAAAAAAAATTCAAAAAAAAAATTTTGTAATTAAAAATAAGCATCTAAAACTGTGTAATTTCCAAAAATGCAAAGGGCGCATCAATACCTCTCTAACGGTTGGTTGCTTGCGTCGATTAGATAAAGATATTGAGAAATAACTGCGAAAGGTACCAAAAAACACATTTTTCGAAAAAATCTCGAAAACGCTTCTTTGAAAAAAAGAATGGGTATTGTTTTCGTGTTCAGCGACCCAAAATTAGCTCAGAAAAAAATTTTTTTTTCTTAGGTTAACACGATTACGTGAAAATTTGAAGACTAGTGCAATCTAAAAACACTCTCTACTCTTTTGAGTAAATGTTTTATGTTAAACGCTGTCCACCGGACTAGTACCCTATGGCACAGTATCGTCCTCACAATTGTCGTGAAGATCCAGTTGGAGAGCACCACCGACACTTTTTTTGCCCTCTCTTCCACATTGGTGCCCCACAACAGCTTGCTATCGAGTATTGTTTCGAGGTTCTTGGTGCTTAGCTTTAGCTGGTTATTCGGGCACATTCTAGTTCTAGACCAGCTTGGAGCTGTAAACTTTCTAGTAAAAAAGTATTAGCTCTGTCTTTTCTGCGCTGATGCTAGTTAATCAATACTTTAGTTGCTCAAAGGTGTGTGTCTCGTAGAATCTTGCTCATAATATGTAAGTGAGCTGAGTGAGTGTGGACAGACACTTCCACTTTTTACATTTTCTTTAGCATCTTGTTGACTACCAGCGAAAATAGTTGAGGCGGTAGAAAGCCTCGAGCGGCGTGCCGCTATTGACCGATTTAGCGGTCTTACGCTAGACACTTTGGCAGAACAGTATGCTGCTATCAGGTTAAAAAGTGCAGAATAAACCTTTGTCGTCATTGTTCTGTTTATGAGAACTTGTTTTGAGACATTTGTAAAGGCACAAGCCATATTTTTCTAGGAAAACTAGAAACGCGAATTCTCTATTCTCCAAGGCGTCTGCCGGTCTTCTCTTCGTGTAAGAATGTTATGCATTTGACCGAATGCTTCCTTCGAAGAAACCATGTTGAGCTAATGGGCTTTTAGTTTTTGGGGTGCGGGTGCAAACTTTTACCTGCCTTCGGCAAGAAAATTACATCTATCTTCCCTCATGGTACAGCCCTCAAATATATTACACAGGTAACTCCTGGTCTTCTGGCCAGCCTTCTACAACAGCGCAGCTAATATGAAAGCCAAAATTGTTCCACAGCTTAATATATAAGTATATAAGCTTCCCGCATTTCCTGAACTGATTTTGATTTTTCCGTTGGCAACAAGTTTTATCACTCCAATCATGCCTGCGGGTAGGGTAACCATTTCTCATTTGAGTGAGTGAAAATAATGTGGTGAATATTTTGCATTTTCCGAGAACGTATAAAGTTTCAAGCTTCATAAGGAATTTGAGAAATATACCATTAAACAATTCCACATACACACATACATAAGTATATGGTTCCAATGATGCACGCATACGGACATTCAAACATAAAGGAAAAGGAAGCAAAGAAAACATTCTTGCAACCTATGCAAAATGTATACACAAATACATATCTAAACTTGTATCACTATACAAATAAATAATGACTCCAACACCCGCTTCAACACCTCGCTGGGTATTCCCAATAGGGACAAATGCACCTGCAAATCTGTTATCTCTCCAACCATTTGCTATTGCCTTTGACATGTCCTGGCTAGAGTTGTTGCTGCTGGCGTTGTTGCTACTGCTACTGTCATAGCCGCCTGCTGTTCGCTGCCATAAGCGCCGACAACATCAGCATCTACATCAGCTATTATCAGCGTGTACAGATCAGCAAAGCAGCCTCGCAAAACCTCACTCTGTTAGCCGACCGACCAACAACGCAGGCAGGCACCTTTGCCAGCCAATACACAGCAAGCTTACCAGCTCCGTTCCAATTTCCCAACCACTGTGTCCACCAGTTGACAGTGCTTTCGTTCAGCATTTTACATAGTACATTGACGCACACGTTGCGCATTGCCAGTAGGAAGTTGTAGAATTTATCGCCGCTTTCAACTTGATTTAGCGTGTTTATGTTTCGTCTCACTAAGGGTCTGGCGCACAAACGACTGCAGCCACAATTGCAGGTGGATGGCAATGAGTCAAGGTATACTTTTTATTATTGTTGCTCGAATGAGCTGAAGCATCGTCGCTCTGATTTGCTTGACTACCGGCACATATGCCTTGCTGGTGCTTTGTCTCAATGCCTCCAAAATCCAGCTGGTGTCGGTTTTCATCAGTGCACTTGCAACAATGCAACTTTGCTTATGTTGCTCGCTACAAAACTCACACATCTTAGATCAAGATGGATATTGTTATATGTACGTATGTGCGTACCCTGCAGAAAATGAATCTAACTTTAAACTAACAAGAAGCTGATTTGGAATGAACTAAAGTTCACTTTTGTCTGTATATTTTCTTTGAGGAAAGCTAGCTATATTTGTATGGCGATGGCCGTAAAATAATCAAAGGTGGCTTACCTCTGCATTAGACGTCAACTAACTTGTAACTAACTACTATTACACATAAAATATAATAAGAAAAAATGTGTTTTCAATATTTTACATGTTTATTTATTGACTTTATTTAACATTGCATATTTTTTTTTATATTCTTCTGTAAGTGGTCCTGTATTCCAATTCCGTCTTTCGATCTTTATTTTATTTGTCTTGAATTCGAAAAAGCTTCTGTGAGGTGCATTAAAAAAATGTATGCAAAGTAATTTTTGTATGCGGATATTTAAATAGAAACTATTTTAAAGAAAATAAACTCCCGATTACATTTGCATTACTCCTGCATGACTTTACAACTCACTTTTAGTTAGTTCGTCATAGCTAACTACAGGTTAGTCATTTTCTGGAAATTCCGGAAAAAAGCTAACTACAAGTTGGTTGTTTTTTTTTTCAATTGATAATTTTTTTCTGCAGGGTATGTACCATTTATGTTCTTCTTCTTATGCCTTGTTACAGTAGTCATGCTACAAGCCAACACTTCCGTTTCGGTTGGCAAACGGTGCGCCTTTATTTCACTTGTCGAATTTTGCTTCTGTCATCATTATTAGTAGTACCTACGTAAATATATACAAATCTTACAGTGTCCAGTAGTAGGGCTTTCGAAAGTGAATTGTGGAAAACATGATTTAAAATAATTCTCAGGATTATTGTTCTTACAAGAATACAAGTAGTAATACTTGAAATCGCAAAAGAAAGAAAAACTTTTAAATACGCAAAGATAAAACTACACAACAATTACACTAGTAGACAAATTTTGACGTAATCGCGTTAACCTAAGAAAAAAAATGTTTTTTAAGCTAATTTTGGGTCGGTGAATACTAAAACAAAACCAATTCTTTTTTTTTCAAAGAAGCGTTTTCGAGATTTTTTCGAAAAACGTGTTTTTTTGTACCTTTCGCAGTTATTTTTCAATATCTTTTAAAAAAATTATCTAATCGACGCAAGCGACCAAAAGTGTGATTTTGTGAAAAGTACAAATTTAGAATTTTTACTCAGTGCTCCATAAAATCTACATTTCTTATCCGCTTTGGATGATCTAAGACTCAAAACTTATTGCAATCATTTATCTTTTACACATATTTGAAAAAAATGTAAAAAAAATTTTTTGTAATAACAAAAATAACCATCTAAAAATGTGAAATTTTAAAAATTATTGAAAATTTCACTTTTTTTGATTTTGGTCGCTAGTAACAATAAAATTTTTATTTAAGTCTGCAAAAGTTATATATTTCTGCAAAAAGGGCACATCAATACTTTTGAACAGTAGATTCGCTTGCTTCCATTAGATGATTTTTTCAAAAGATATTGACAAATAACTGCGAAAGGTACCAAACAATATTTTTGCAAAAATCGCAAACACCCTTCTTTGAAAAAAAAAAATGGGTTTTGTTTTCATATTCAGCGACCCAAAGTGATCCCAGAAAATACTTTTTACAAAGGTTAATTTTTCAACACATTTTATACATGTACATATATGTATGACGGTATGAGCACCAATAGCTATTCAACCTAAAACGTTTGAACATTAACTCTGAAAAACATCTTCTCCTTCGTAGGTTCTGTAAAAACCTCAGCTTTTTTGACCGATCCGTTGCTTTTTATCGTTAGTTGGCGCCAATTACGGACACGAAGTAACCCTTCACGATATCGAGGGGGCCTTTAACAACGTCATCCCTGAGGCAATAGTGAAGTCTCTTCAAAATCTGGGGATTGAAACCAGCCTAATAAGGTTCATTTACGGCCTACTTTGCGACAGAACTGTCTTGGCGGAGCGGGGAAGCGCCTGCGCTCAGCGCAGAGTTAACAGGGTCACTCCGCAAGGTGATGTTCTCTCTCCCCTGCCCTAGATTGCGGTTGTAAACGACCTTCTAATAGAATTGGAAAAAGAGGATTGCCGTGTGATCGCATATACCGATGATGACGCTTTATTGATACCCTTTTTGATCTGACTCAAGGTTACCTGAACCTGGTACCTAGATGGGCGGACAACAGCGGCCTCGCAGTCAATCCCGGCAAGGTACAAGATCCCCGGTGTGGCTCTTCCTTCCATCTGCATCTATCTGACAAGATCAAGTACCTTGGTTTGATCCTGGATGGGAAGGAGTCGTAGGAGCCCAATATTGAGTAACAGGCAAGGAAGGCATTGGTCGCCTTGTACTGCTGCAGGGGAGCAAGTAGTAAAAGGTGGGGTCTCTCGCCTAAAGCAATTTACTGGCTCTATGAAACCATAGTCAAGCTAATTTTGTTCTACGGAGCCCTTATCTGGTGGAACTCACTAGAGAAGGCTTCACTTGGTAAACAACTGGAGCGCGTACAGCGAACTGCCTTAATTGGCATTAGTGGGCCATTAAGAACGACACCCACACTTGCTCTTAACGTCATGTTGAACATCTCGTCTGCAGATATTGCAGACAGAATTGCCGCAGAACGAACTGCCATTCGACTCAGAGAAACCGGATGGTTAACTGGCTCGAAAATTGGACACTCTGGAGTTCTGGAGGGCTTTGATTTCGTCCCTGAACGAACAGATTACTGCGCCTCCGAAGCAGCTCCCAATAACTCCTTATCTACCTACATTCCCTTGAGAGAGAACTGGGTGGGGTGGGATTACTGGAAGAAGGCAGCAGTGAACTTCGATGTTCTTCACTTCTTCCTCGTATCTGCAGCTACGTGCCCATAAGGCAGTGTGCGGTTATTACGCCGACTAATAATCGAAAAGAGAAATGGTCAAGCCCATAACTTTACATCAATTTTTGGGCATATTTGTCTGATAGTCTGTGACAGGTGGGTTCCACGGCCCACCAGCTATTTACCTCCTCGCGAAGTTCAGTCTTTAAGTTGTGTTTGGAGGAGGGTCAGAGCAAAATCGAGCACGGATATTTCCGTCTTTCCTTGCCAACTCGTCGGCCATGCAGTTTCCAGGAATGTCCCTGTGGCCAGGGACCCATACGACAGCCAGGAAATATTTAGACGCAAGCAGGTTGGCGTTATATGGCTACTTTGGACATTTTTCCGGTTGGTGTTAAAGACTTAATAGCACCCTGGCTCTCAGAATATACAAGTATAGTGATTGGTCGTTCTGGGGATCCATATGCTCTGAGCTACCGAGCGGCCTTCATTATGGCGTTTATTTCTGCATAAAAAATGCTACAGGGGTCCGGTAAGAGAAGACTGAGCTTTAGTTCGAGTTAACTGAAATGAATCCCGCTGCCTACGCTTTCACTTAGTCTTAATCTGTGCCACCTTCTTATTCGTTCCTCTCAGGGATTCATATGGAGAATTTGTTGTCTAAGCAGAGTAGAGAAGTAGTATAATATAGTTTTCGCTGATTATGCGGCACAGTTTCCAGGAACATTGCATGTCCGAGTCTGAGGTCTCTTTAAAGCTGGCTTGGCCTCCGCAGGGTGAGGATCTAAAATTAATTGTTGAGATTTGGTTGGTGTAGGCGGTAGTAATCCCGTGATCTTGGCTCTGGGCAGAATCTTGTTTAACGCCGGTCACCAGACGGTGAATGGATCTTATCACAGCTTCCTCTCTGGAATAACCGCAAGGCACTTGACCTCAGTTGAGAGCGTGAGTTCTAGACTATTTAGCGAGGATGAGTCGAATAGAGGAATTTTATATTTCTTCCGTTTTGGTAGGATTGACGCTGAGTCCACTTTCCTTATACCAGATATTTTCAAGACTGAGTATATTTTGTAATAGCTTACTCAGGACTTACAGACGCTTACTTGTTTTAACGATTGCAATATCGTCAGCCTACGCTGGAAACCAGTGCTCTTTATATTAAAAAGTAGGACGTTAAAAGTTACACTCCATATTAGGGGAGGAGAGAGAAAGTACCCTTGCGGAGTGGCTCTGGTAACATGTTTAATTACGGACCCATCCTCCTGTTCTGAAAGAATAATTCTCATTAATGAAAGCTCCCCCGATATCCTTGCGTTCACACATTTATAGTCTTTACTGGTTCGGATGTACCTAAAATTTCGGTTTTGTACTCATTTTCTGTTCTTTTAAAACACTGTGCTCGTTCGTCTATTGCAATTCTTGATCTAAATCTGAAATATTTATCACAATTACTTTCCTCTAACAGCTCATATCCGCCGAACTAGTTAGCGTAGCGGCGCTACCTTGCCCCATGCCTTCACACACCATATACTACTGTCGCTGACAGCTGTAACCTATCACTGTCACATGCAGCGTCAGCAAATGCAACAACAACAGTCCGAAAAAATAAAAACGATAATCATCCATGCTATGCAAACAGCTGGCATCAGCCACGCTATGCAAATCAATTGAAATGCAAATTCAACGCAATTTTTTCGCCATAAAAGACGAGACGAGCAGACGAGCAGAGGAGAAGACAAGACAGCATGCAACTTTTCGGAAGAAAAATCACCAATGGACAGCTTAAAAGCGATTACTTAACGATTTCAGCGAAAAACACTAAAAAACAATGACAATAAAGAGGGAAATAAATGCGAAAAAGGTGCGCGGCAAACTAAAAAAGAAATGGTCAAAATAAGCACATCAAACATTTTGACACAACTCATTATCCCGCTTGGAATGCCACATTTTTTACCAGCTTACCGCCGCAGCGGCAGCCAGGCACTTTGTAAATTATGAAGCGTATCTCCCATAGATCCCTTTTTAATGTCGCTTGGCTTATCCCTTTTTCTTATTCTGGTTTTAGTGCTTTGTTTCTATTGTTTCCTTAGTTCTTCTTCATTTGCAGCCTCGCGTCGCTCCGCTTCATTTCAGTGTGCCACTGATAAGCGTTCACATTTAAATTTACGCAAATTAATGAGCCAAAGGTGTCAGAGGTTGCTTACCTTTACTAACTTGCGCTTGTCCTCGCCTGCGGCCAAAGAGCTGAGGCCGCAGATCCATGCTGCGTTTCAACTCCTTTCCTCCCAACATTTCCTCATGTTTTGTTTGCTGTTATTGTCGTCACAACTCGCAGCAGCGTCTCCCCCCTTTTCCGTCACGCCGCTTGCCTTTAGCTATCCGCTTCGCTGATGAACTTCATTCCTTCCGTCAAGTCGGTGTACGCGGTTGTGTCAGTTTCAAATACTCTGAGGTGACAACTGGACCGACCAACACCGATGACTTTTAGGTGCGAAGTTGATGCGCTTCGGCACCGGCAACAAAGTGGGATTGAATATGCAGCACCTGGCTTTTGAAGAGAACAATGATGAAGGAGCAGCAGAGATATAAGTACATCGACGGTGCTTTGGCAAAACCTCGTATCTCGTAAAATCAATTCAAAATAGGACTCAAAAAATACTCTGATGCATTATATCTTTTGTTAGTTAACTAAAATGTACTTCATCTTTAAGATTCATATCCTAAAGCGATTGGAAATGATTGTTTGTTATTATTATACATTTTTTCGTTCGAGTATTGTTTGGGAGTGTCTTGAGTTACGAGGTTTTGCCGAAGTACCGTCCACATGCATACCTTCCTACTACAAGTTTCAGCTCGATTGCCATTCTTTTCACTGCCTTCAAGAGACAACATTAATGCTCGTCATGTTTGCTGCTTTGTTTCTTTGTTTCTTGTTTACAACACCACTGTTGTTGTTACTACTTTTGTTTTTGCCTGCATTTGGAGAAAAAAGTTAAAAATGCAGTGTCATTTAGCTGAGATGGAAAAAAAAATCGGCAAGCAAATATTGCATCAAAAAAAATACACACAAAAGTGTGCGCTAAAAGAAAACATTATGGGCCCTTGAGCATATGGTGAAAATTTCTCAACCGAACCTCGGATTTCAGTCAAGTTGGAATTTTTGCGTGAAAATTTGTGAGAAGAGAGGTTTGTAGATATGAAAGGGGTTCTGAGAATTTTTTTTGAAAAATTTTAGTTTTTAAAGTTTTGAAATTAAATTACATTTCAGCCTTGAAATCCAACGGAGAATCACTCTTGCCAACAAGTGCTACTTTGGACTGACTAGGCAATGGAAAAGTACAGCCCTCTCTCGTCATACAAAAATCACACTCTATAAGTCACTCATCTTGCCTGTGCTGGTGTATGGCGCGGAGGCATGGACAATGAAAACATCTGATGAAGCGGCTCTTGGAGTTTTCGAGAGAAAGATTCTACGAAAGATTTATGGGCCTTTGCGCGTTGGCAATGGCGAGTACCGCAGACGATTTAACGATGAGCTGTATGAGCTTTACAACGACATGGACATTGTGCAGCGAATTAAGATGCAATGGCTCCGCTGGCTAGGTCATGTCGTTCGAATGGACAGAAACGCTCCTGCTCTGAAAGTATTCAACGCGGGTCGCGATGCTAGTAACAGAGGAAGAGGAAGGCCTCCTCTGCGTTGGAAAGACCAGGTGGAGAAGGACTTGGCTTTACTTGGCATTTCAAATTGGCGTCAGTTGGCACAGAAGAGAAATGACTGGCGTGCTACTTTGGACTCGGCCAAAATCGCTTAGGCGGTTACAGCGCCAATAAAGAAGAAGAAGAAATTATATTTCAACATTTTTTTTATTTGAGAGCATCTTTCGTTTATAGAACTTTTCATTAAACTAGTAATTTTTAAGCAGAAACACAACCGACTTCAATTCTCATATAAAAATTTATGAGTACCGTTAATTTCTTAAAATTGTTTGAATCCTTTGTTAATTTTATGTAAACAAAGTGCAATTTATGAAACTTTAAAAAGTGTATCCATAAAACTTGCATAAATGTATTTTACAGAGCATATTTTCTGAAGCGATTTTTCAGCATTTTCTGCTGACATATCTTTAGAGTATAAAACCCCCACCAAAATATATTCCTGGGTGCGCCCCTGCGTGTATTCATGTATCGAGCTCAATGAGCCCATATGGTTTGTAGGTACACATCAAGGCAATTAAGCACTCCATAAGCCTGTTATGAGAGGGCAAGAGAGAGAGAGAGAGAGAGAGATTTGCCTGCAGGCAAATGAAGCGTTAGCGCAAGATTGTGAACCTTTTTACCATTTATTAATTGGGGGACCCCATTGGAGGAGCCATGCTCTAACTGCCGTAGGCTGCTGTGCAATGAGCTGGGATTTATTCAGGGATGGCTTGTAAGCCGGTAGCTTTTACTACCATATCAAAAATTACTCCGAAAGTGGAGTGGGAGCAATGCCTAAAGCACCGTGTGATAGCCAAGCTGGGTTAGCATTGACCATGGTTGTGAATGCCAGCGACTTATTATTTCTCCACGTTCAGCGAGGAGACATTTGAGAATTGCATGAAAAAGTGCATATCCCCTTTTGCATGAGCAAAACGCTTCTAGACACAAGTGTGTATTGTGTGTTCGCTGTACTTGTTTTAGGGAAATGCAATACGAGTATGTGTGTATGTTCGCTGCACTAGGTTTTATATGGGAGATGCATAAGTCGCTTAAACACCCCAAGTTCACTTATTGTTTAAATCCCTGGCCAGCTTAATGGCTCTAAATCTTTACCTACGAATTTGACGAGTGCTATCTTAGACATTACGTTAAATATTTGTTGTTTCTACCGAATTAAGTACAAGTTCCAAGTAAGTACTTGACTCTATCAGAAACCACAAGACAATGCCTATAATTAAGGAAAGATTCTCAAGGTAACTTAAACTTCCTACTAAACGAGACAAGCTACATTTTATTAGGATTGACGGCTATCCCACTGTTTGAAAACCACTTACTCTTCAATTTCATGTACCTTTGAGTCACAATGCAGAAAATAAAGGTGGCGCCCTTCGCGGACCGCTAACACTCTCTTCGTCGATTTGACAACGTTCACCTATTCGCTGACGTCATAAAAGATTTTTTGCACCAGGGATGGAAATTATATTGTACCTTTGCCGAAAAAATTGTACCCAAAAGTATAAAAATGTGCCTATGAAGTAAATTTGTATTCCTATGGGTATACATTTTTGATAGTAGGTGGTCAACCTCTCTTTTCGGCACCATACCCACTTTTGACCACTTTTTCTCTGCTGAAATTAGAGGAAACTACTTTGAATCTCTCAGAAGTCAGAACTGATTACATTACGCCGGTTTAGGACTTCAATACTAGGGTACAGATTGGGTTCCCGAGCAGAGAAGAATGGGATGTAGGACCGCCAGTAGCAGAGGGAGATATATATCTACACTGATTGTTCAAAGATGGAACAAGGAACCTGAGCCGGTCTCTACTCGAAGGGCCTGCAGATAAATCAGTCCTTTCTTCTGCCGAACGATTGCATTGTCTTCCAAGCAGAGATATACGCTATAGGAAGGGCGGCTAGACTTTTACTTACTAGTAGGGTTCCAGCAGATGAAGCCACTATCTTTGTCGATAGTCAGGCAGCACTAAAGGCAATAGGATCTAACGTATGGCGGAACTGAGCCGTATCAAAGTCACTCTATGCTGGATCCGCGGACATAGTAATATCGAAGGGAATGAGTTGGCTGATGAGATGGCCAGATAGGGATCAGAGATGCCAATAGATATCTCCGTACTTCTACCGTTTAGTGATCACGTTAGGAGAATTGATGAATACACCGAGGCCGTTACTAATGACTTGTGGAACAAACGGGAAGACTGTGAGGCCACAAGATTATTATGGCCTCGGCTTAGTAGGAGAAAGACGAGGGACCTACTGAAACTCAATAATTCTGCAGTAAGAGTCCTTACAGGTGTCACCACAGGACACTGTGCTATAGCACCAATGCTCCAACGATGGCGAATCTTTCTGTGTCGATGTCCGGGGCTACAGTCGAAGCGCCTCAAGTACTTGGGTTCACGCTTCTTCAACAGTCTGGACGAGATAGCGTAGGTGGAACAGTTGGATATCTTCGTAGTAGTTTAATGACTTGAGAGGGCACGTGTCTCCTCCTGACACACGCTTGAAGAGCCCACTCAAAATGGACAGTCCTCCGTTCCAAGTGTGGTTTTACTGAATTTATGTTCAAATTTAAAAGTCTGAAGAATAGGTAAAATTCTAACAACTTTTACATCACAATTTCGCACCACATGTTCTCTTCTTCCTCTTCTTATTCAAAATTTATTCTTTTCTCTCTCATTCTCTCACTTTTATGTTCTCACACCCGGTTGCTCTCAGCTCAATCGGCGCAATCTTATATTCTATCATTCTTGCATTTGAGTTAGTACACATAACTTTTGAAGAAATTTCAAAGTAGTATCCCTACAAATTTGTAGTTTGAATGTGCACCTCTTTTTGGTGAAAAATTTATGATTTCCAACAGGGTTCACTGTCACATTCATGTGAATCCAACAAATAAATTTTTTCAATTTCTTATGAAAACCACCTTGTTGTTCGTGCCTTATGGCCAATCCGACTCATCCAACTTTTTCAAACCCCAGCCATGTGGCTCGCTTGTTTTCATCAAAAGGATAAGCCACTGAAACGCCAAACAATAACAACAACAGTGTCAATGTCAAAACAAAAGGCACTAAAGTACTTAAGTTTCTACGTTGAGCCTTAAGATATGTACATATGTATGCTTAAGACTGTCATGAACGCACTGCGCCAACACCCGCTGGGCGGTTGAATCAGCATAACGACAGAAATTAAAATGTGAAGCGGACAAGGGCTTAACCCCAAAAATATAAGGCAAATACAAGTCTGTAGTTTAGTGTGTATGTGCGACTGCCTGCAATAAAGTGCGAACAACAGTCATGGCAACAACATGCCCACCAACAGTGACAACAATGCAAAAGCAACACTAAGGTAGTTGCGAATAAAAAGTACTTATTGGTGAAAAGATTATAAGTATGTTATCATTTGTACATATGTATGTAGGTATATTTGTGGTAACGTTGCAGAAGGTGTTGCCAAGTGTTGAGCATTGTTTGTGGCAAAATTAAATTATTTAGCATCGAAGTTGATAGCAAACATTTGCTTTCAACAGAACAGCTACGCGAATTTATGTACATAAACGCGTTGATAATGCTGGCAACTCTATCTGGTTGTTGGGGCACTGGGTGGTTGGGGTTGCGTGTCTCGCCTTCATTTGATTTATGACTTTACAATGACAATTTATTATATTATTTTGTCGCTTGTCTTGTCTTCATTGTTTTAAGCACAAAATTCAACGCAAACCACCAAGGAAGAGAACAAAAACAAAACAAAACAAATGTTGAAGTTCAAAAAAGTTCGGAAAACAGTAGCATGTTTTTCTTAAGAAAATCGTGTAAGTATACATTCTTCTTGGGGATTTACTTTGTATCCGTGACATCTTGTTAAATTAAAGAAGCGTTGCGTTAAAATTCTTTTTGTGAACTTTAAATATTTAGTGGCTCTTCCACATTTGGCAATTTGGCAAGAATTAATAACGAGTGTTTCGGCAAGAAACTCTGTGAATAAGGAAATTTTCTTTTTGGGACATGGCAATTAGTATATTAAATGGGTGTTAATAAGTGTTATTTGGTAAAAACAAAGATTGTATTCACGCGGAAGGGGAGGAGGGACAAAAATCTGAATTTTTTCTATATTACTGTTATATGTTTTGTTCTAATGCTGAGGTATTCGATTAGGTCTGCTTTAATATTAGAAACTAAACCTGTATAGAATTACATTACTTGATACCAATCATATTCCATTTATATTTATGTACATACGCTGCTACTGTGGTGTAGTGGCAAGCAGTGCGCGCTTCCACTCCGCAGGGCCTGGGTTCAAGCTCTGGTCAAAGCAGCATCGCAAAAAAATGTAGAACAAGTAAAGAAGTCTAAGTTCGGGTGAAACCGAACATTAAATACCCGGCGCACGTATTAAACTTCGTTTTTTTCACAATTCTGAAACATACCGTTACGTGGTAAACAGGGGTGGTTTTTCCTTTTTAAAACATTATCGATAATATGCTCAGTTAAACTTAAAGAAATAACTTAGCGAATAAAGCGGTTACCGATATAAACTTAAGTAGTCATAAGTGGGCGGTGTCACGCCCATTTTCCTAAAGTCCATACAAATATTATTTCTTGTTAAGAGATTGTTGTGAGTACCAACTTTGAGTAAATTACCGTTTCTAAATTTCGAAATATCGAAGTTTTCATATTTCTGAAGTTTACCGTTATATGAAAAGTGGGCGTACATTTAGCCCGACTTCAACCAGCTTTCTTTTTGGTGGCAAGAACATTGATTTTACTGAGTTTGGTAGAAATTGATAAAACGATTACCGAGATACACATACGTAGTCATAAGTAGGCGGTGCCACGCCCATTTTCTAAAAAATTTTTATAATCGTACTTCTTGCTAATGGATTATTGCAAAGATAAATTTTGAGTA
>JAPVRG010202327.1:0-15979 GCA_029783565.1 Rhagoletis cerasi | reverse complement strand
GCGTGCAGAGCTTTTAAGCTTTCTAAAAAGTTTGCACAAACGTGCTTACTAGTGCTTTAAAGGCAGGCCTAAGAGAACCTAGAGGTTTAAATGAAATGACATAGAATAAAATGGAATTAAATTAATATAAAAGGAATTAGATGGAATGAAATGAAATGAAATGAAATGAAATGAAATGAAACTAAAGGAAATTAAATTAAATAAAAACTTAATTAAATTAAATTAAATTAAATTAAATTAAATTAAATTAAATTAAATTAAATTAAATTAAATTAAATTAAATTAAATTAAGTTAAATTAAATTAAATGAAATGAAACAAAGTAGAAAAAAATTAAACAAAAGAAATGAATACAGATAGAATGAAATGAAATGAATTGAAAATAAATGGTATGAAATTGTATGAAATGAAGTAAAATGAAAGAATAGGAATGAAATGAAGCGAAATGAAATGAAATGAAATGAAATGAAAGCGAGTGTCATAAAATAAAATAAAAATAAATGCAATGACATGAAATGAAATAAAATGAAATGAAACGAAACAAAATAAAACTAATGAAAACACTCCCTAAGACCATCAGAAGAACATAACAAAAATCGGCTGTGAAACAGTATGGCGTGTTGCACTACCAAAGTTGACCATAATTTTTATAAATGGTTTTTTTTTTTATTTTTGGCCACATTTCAACCAAAAGTTTTTATGTTTGGCGGAGGTGGCCCAGAACCGATTTTGGTAATTTTTCGAATATATACTTTTTTGGCTGAAATCGGAGCATTGTGCATACTTACAAGTGAAAAATGTTCTTTTGTATACCAAAATTTTATATCCTGTCAAAATTACGAATATCCTGGCAAATGTTTAACAGGGTATTCTCGAGATATTAAAAGTGACTTAAGTTAATAAAATAAACTTAAAAATTGGCAAAATGTTTATTTTATTTAGTCAATTCCGATTGTTTGTTTATCATTTTTTTTTTTGATCAATAACTCATGCGCTTAATCTAACTTGTTTTGCTCTGACAAGTTTAAAGTTTTTTTTTATAGATATTGAGTGTAACCCTGTAGTAATTGAAATCAGGTGATCCCAGCTATGAGGGGTTTCTGGAAAACATGTGATTCTTTTTTCACTTATAAGTAGGTACAATGAATAGGGGTGTAAACTGAATTTGAATCAAATCGGAGCGAAGCTATGGTACGTTTACTATTTTAAGCCGATTTTGAACCCAATTCTTTGTAGGTGATCGATATGGAAGCAGGCCGGTTTTGACAATCTTTCAAATGCATGCTTTTCTACTTGAATAAAGTTTGCGAACTGTGTTTAATTAAAATTTTATGACATTTACCATAGTTATAAGTTTAGTTGGTGTGGCAAGGCGCTTGTCTGCACTATATTTCATATTTTATCATTCATAAGCAAAATATGAGTACAGCAATATTCAGAAAAATTAAAGTACATATATGCATATATGTTTTCTAGTTGTTGCCTAATCTTATATGCGGATCATGCACTCTTATCAAGTAATAATATATCTTACAAATCCGCGTATTTTAACTTAAAACAGTTTTTCAGCCGAATTATATTAAAATTTAATCGTTTTTAAAGTTCCCGTCACCATAGTTAGGGGCGTGACAGTTAGTCAAATGCCATCAAATTATATAATTTTTTTCTTAAATGAAGTTAGAGATTATACAAAATTTTAGTGAAAATGGAAAAAATTTACTTTTTGCTCACATCATTTATGAGCACGCTACACTGTGCGTTGCTGGGGACTCCCTCTTAGGCAATCTAACGCAATTACGCACAATCGTACATAAAAAAAGTTATGTATGTATGTATGATTTATGTTTACTAAAATCGCATCAAAATATGCGTGTCATAGCCAGACGAGCCCCTTTTTCTATGTTCTCACGCAGAAGCAGCAAACGCATGACAACTGTTGGTGATTGAAAACGCACGCACGCATACAAAAGCCAAATAACTCTCGCCAAAAGCGCATGGATACATATTTACACTCATACATACATACGAACATACACGCACTATACAATTTTCAGCATTATCTATACACGCGTAGAGGTATATGTATGTATGTACATATGTATATCTATCTATTCAACTAGTTTTGCTCAAACGCGTCAACTGGCTATCTCAAAAGTCAGCTCGCACGCGCTCAAGCGCTTCGCGTACCTCTCACTATCTGCAAACCCCATTACCCAGTGCCCCATTTAGTGATAGTGCACAAATCGTTGGGCTAAAGCTTTATACTTTTTTTAATTTGTTTGGCTTCAAATCGGCGGCGCTAAAATAAAACCAAAAATATGACAACAGCAAACAAATAATAAAAAATGGGGAGCATTAAAGCGAAAAAAAAAACTTTATCTCACACATGGTTTGTGAGCAAAACTAAAATTTAACCATTTAACCTTGAAAATAGCAAAGCACCAAAATAATTCGCGAAGTGCAAACAAACCATTCAAACGCGCACGGAGGCAAAAAGTGTGCAAGTGGAAATGTTTGTGCGAAAGTGGTTTTGTATAGAGATGGGATACATACAAACTCGTGTATATGTATGTATGTATGTATGTATGTATGACTGCATGTATGTATATTGTAGGTAGATTTGTATTTCTATTCATAGTTAGGTAGACGGCGACAATAGAAAATAAGCAAATAAACAAACAAAGCTACTGAAAGCGAATAACTTAAGAATCAAGCGACTTAAGAGCTCCGGCAAACATCCAAAAACAATTGCAACTAGCATAGCAATAAGTGCTACAATAGCGGTGAAGATTTCGTTGGAAAATTATGTGTGTTTGTGTGTGGGTTTCGGGACCCAGGCAATAGGCAACAGGCAGTTGCTTATACATTTATATGTACATACCTGCATATTTTCTCCATAAAAAGTTTGAAACTAAATATGTATACATACATACATATGTATTTCTATACAAAATTCGCTTTCTTTTTTCTGTTCAGTTTATTCGTTTTCATAGAAATTTGATGATTAATTGCTGGCAAACATTTATTTCACCACAAATTAATTTCGTTTCTTTGTTTGCACTCAAATTCGTAGTTTCAAGGTCTCGCCAAATCCATCAATTTACAAAAGCCATGACGTGGCGCACTAATGTTTTAGACAAACGTATGTATGTTGAATATGACCATTGCGATCTGTGAGCTAGATGGGATGATAGTTTTCAGGCGATGTTGATACAAATACTGCTCCAGCTACTTCAATTTTGACCCATCATTCTGGATTTAATTAAACTTTAAGGTACTACAAAAGCACTACGAAGATGTTATTCGACGTTGGCGTTCTTGGAACTTTAAGATTATATTTCTTTCTTGCAGTCATTGTTTTTCTTTTCGAATCAGTAAAGGAGTTGCCGGAAACTTATCGAACGTCTTAAGCTGTGATCTGTATTTAGAAGACTTAAACTGGACTTTTTGCGGGAAATAATTTGAAATAAGAAAGTATTTATTAAATGAGTTCACCTATCCTTTGAAACGAAACAAAAAATCTCAGCCACTTTACTAAATGAGTTCACCTATCCTTTGAAACGGAACAAAAAATCTCAGCCACTTTACAGGCACATTCACACTTGATCTCAGACACTGAAGCCGCTTATTGGAGTTAATAGCGCTACTCGTAATTCTAATGTAATCTTATCTGAAAAACTTTGATGTTGGCTGAAAGTCGAATTAGGCTATTTCAGTAAATTTTCCTACAAGAGCGCTAATGGAGAAGAGGCCAAGTTCCTGATAAGAAAGCCAATGTTTTCCGGCTCTAGTACGAGTAGGTAGTAACAAGGGAGCAGACGAATTGACCGAGCCGAAGCTTGTTTGAATTAATTTTTGCGCTGATCTTTTGGAAAACACGATTCTAAAACAAAAAAATATTTCATCTACATAAGGCCTTAGGGAAGTACACACATAGCGAAGCAGCTCAATTTGAGAAGTAGCTGAAAACATTGCACAAATTGACAGGTAATCTAGCGTAGAATAAAATATCATTTCCCACGAGAATCGAATCCTGAGAGCTGATCCCCATATCTGAATTTACTATATTTTTATGAACTGTGAGTTCTACTCGATAGCCGTTGTACCCGAGTAATTAGTGGAGGGCACTATCATCCGATAGGACACAGTAGGTTCGAGTTTTCTCGTAGCGGCAATGGCCAACTTGCGATTTCTACCACGAACACAACTCCACGTTGTTCATAGGCGGCGTAAAAGCTATAGGTCCCTTCATTTGTGTGAAAACATCAGGGCGCAAACTACAATTGAAATTTCCATTTCTAATTTTGAGGAGTTCTAATCACATTTCAGTATTTCACCACAATCTCCACTTATGAAACAGTTCCAAAAGAATCTAACATGGAAAATTTCTAAGGACTGACAGGGTACATACTGTGGGCATAGAACCAACAAAATAAGGCAGAAAGTTCATCAAAAGTTTTCAATATTCAAATCACGTCACATTCGCATTCAGAGCGGCAACACTTCAGAACATTCGCTCGCCTGTCGGTTGTTGTTAGTTGTATTAAATACATTATGTGTATATTCTACACAATATTAATTTTTGGTCTTTATTAGTCAGCGCAGATGTGTAGTGCGATGTTATGCACTGAAATTCGATTTTTTTTTCAAAAGCAAATCCGTTCGCAACCGCATGCCGTATGCCATCGTCTACCCGTTCGTTCCCAGATATACTTTACTGGGTTGGGTACGAAGTTGATGATTGTTGGCGTGTTTGTTGTTACTGCATTCTTTTAAGTGTTCAGTTTTTAATACTTTTTCAAAAGAATATGCAAAATGCTTTTCTTACTGCTAGAGCAAATGCCGCGCAGCAAATAGAACTTTGTTGTGTTTGTGAGAAAAAGTTCTCAGCTGCTCATTTGTATGAACTAGTGTTGCTGCGCGTCGTTGTTGTTGTGTCTGTTTGAGTTGGTGTTATTTTGATGTTTGTTTTTATTTATTTTTTTACTTTTTTGTGCGCCGATAATATTTTTTGATGAAATTTTTTGGACAAATTCTCACACATTCAAGCGAAATATTACCCGAGCGCCGCCGGTAAGAGGAGTAGCCGCCGTAGAATATGGCTGCTACAAACATCCACACACACATATATGTACACACATACCAACTAACATGGATGGAGGCATGCTCTCATGCATATGCATACCTATGGACATTTATGTATGTATGCATATGTGTATGTAGAGTCATATGCCACACACATGTACGCACAGTGTGCGATTTCACTGCGAAATGCAGAGGTCTAACACACTAACCGACTAACCGAAAAAAATCGACAGCGACAACAAACACAGCAACTATGTACATATGTATATACATCCATATGCATGTTTGTAGAACAAGAGGCATCAGCTCAGCAGAATGGAAGAAATTGCATTAATATATATTTGGGAGAGTTCGGTTAGAAAAGCTTAGAACCAGACGTAGAACAACAACAAAATGGTGGGAAGCGGCGCCACGGGGAAGGACGATTTCAGGCAGCAGCGGTGAAATACAACAACTAAAATCAGGCTTCATGCGCATACACCCTCACGTATGACGGCAGCGTCGAAATGCTATTGTTGCGCGTCCCCCGCGCACTGCGCTTGCCATTCTATTGGGTAAGCGGCGGCGGCGACGCGCTGCGGCATGGATCAGGGCGCGTATACAACGCGTAGTCCCAGTGTTTCCCAGACGCGGCCGACGTCGCTGCTGCTTTTCTGTCAATGTAGTTGAATTTTGGATAGTTTTTTGGCAATCGCCTAATGCGCTTTTTTAATGCCGTCGCTAGTCGGACCAGAAGTAGCAGCAAAAGTATCAGACGCGCAAGCAACAGTTGGATTTTGTTGTCGCGCGTACATTGTTGGTCACACAATCGGTACGGTCGGTCGGTCGGTCGGTCTCTAGCTCGTTAGAACAAACTAAGCGCATACACTGGAATTCTAAGTTATTTCAAAAACTAAGTAAGCAAGATTTGGATTTCGAAAAAAAGAAACAAGCTTCTAAAGCCAAATAAAGTTTTGAAAGTGCAAATATTTATGTATGTGAAAAAATTTAAACAATTTGGAAAAAATAGGAAGTGATGAAACAATACTTTTAGTGAAAGAATAGAGAATCCGGTAATTCTTTAAAAAAATATTAATAGTTTTGGGTAATCTCAAAAACTAAAGAAAAACTAAAACAAGTGCAAAAATTATGACAAGTGAATTTTTTCAAAATTGTCGTCCTAAATATTCCTATAATCTATAAGTCGTAAAGCTTTGCGCTTTCTTTTGTGCAATTCGTTACTCGGCTTGCGACGTTTAGTATTGGATGTACAATATGTTTTTAAAATTCCTAAATACAAGTATTCTCAAGTTCGGTATTCGCATTCAGTCAATCGCACTTATCGTCGGTCGCGTTTTTTAAATTTTCGGTGGTGTTTGACTCCTTTTCGTCGTGGAGTGGTTTGCCAATTAGAGGCAGCTAGCCATCAACGTTTCTCAATCAGTCAGGTAGGCAATTCTTTTGATTGTATGGATGTAGATACACATGCGCGTACTTTAAATTATATAATTTTTTATAAAAACAAATTTTTTATATGCATAAATTTTTTTTATACAAAATAAAATGTCGCTAACTCAGTCTTATTCTACACAAAAAATTTGTTTTTTTTAAACCAACTAAAAATTACATTGAAGTTATTTCAAATCGATTATATAAGCCATTGAATCGCTCTGGCAACTATGCACATGCATACAAAGTATATATGTATGTATGTACATACATGTGCAAATAAAAAGGTACTACTGTACATTTCTAGTATGTATATCGCAAACGCATCACACCTTTGCAAATCGTTCATTGCACTTTCGTAGAGTGGCAGTCTGGCCAAGGTCACAAATGAACCATACGTCTCAACCGTTTGCTTTTTTTATTACAAACTTTCGCGAAATTTCCCCAACCTCTTTTAGAATTTGCTAGCCGTTGCCAGCAGCAGAAATTTCTGCTTCTCAACTCAACCACTACAAATGCATTCGGCAACAACCAAAAAACCAAAAAGCCAAGTTTAGCAGCATTTGACGCATCAGCGCATAGAGAAGTCAAGTGAGTTGGGAGGCGCTGAGTTCTAGCTAATGCATTGTCATGCGCATTCGCTTTCAGACTGGCAAGCGAGCGTACAGCATTTACTGCACACACGCATGCTGACATAAATGTGCGCAGACATAGCGCTCAGCGCAAACTATTCGTAGAGCACATAATGCTCACTTGTAGGCAAACTAGCGGCACTCACATGCATAGTTACTAAGAAACAATTAGAGATACAATTAGAGGATTTGCAAGACGTGTTAAGCGTCGTTATGTCTTAAATCCTTAAAATATTTCAAAGTAAAATAACGAAATACACCGAAATGTTTTTGAACTGATAGAAAATATAAAATTAGCTCCCATCATATTCATTACATTTAAGCTAAATAGAGATTTATATGTACATATACACACATATCTATGTATGCATATCATAATTAAAAAAAAAAATTTTGCGCCACATTTTTATTCTCAAAAAAATATATTAATACAGATGTGTGTACAAACAAACAAGCATGTACATATGTTTTCAAGTAAGTCCAGTGAGTCAGCGTAATTGCTTCCAAATAGAGTCATTTATTGCCACTTTAATTTTTGTACTTTTCCACTATTCATGCGTCACGAAATTTCACAGTATTTTGTTGACCAAAAAACTTAAGAAATAGAAATAACTGAACTACTGATAACCCATTTGTTTTAAGAAGTAACTTTTTTATGTATGTACGTACATATGTACATTCATACCATATTCATAGCATATATTTATGTATAGCATTTATTGTGTGTATTTAGTTGTGTGTCTAGTAGGGTTTTATAACGCTTAAAATAAAAAAAATCAATAGAAAGTATGAGTAATTTGGTTTAATTTTTTATTAATAAAGATTATCGAATTAAAAACATATGTATGTAAATTGGCTCAAAAAAGTTCTAATGACGTTCGCGGAAAATCTCCGATTGAAACCGTCACAGCACTCATCATTAGTTAAATGAAATCCATACAACAACAGGATTCCAGCTTTCGCTATCGCTAAAACTCTTTAGCTTTTTTAAGATAGATTCGCGAAATTCGCCAAAAATTCCTAAAATTCCTTTAGCATTTTTTGGCGATTTTCGCAATTCTATCTTAAAAAAGCATCTCTAAAAATCTTCATTTTTGGTTAATTTTTTGACGGATTTTAACGATGAACAAAATAAACCCGGGTAAAGTGAGTGAGCAGTTTTTGACAACTCATACAGCTAAAATGGCGATTTCAACGTATTTTCCATCGCTAAAAATCTCCATTGTTCGCTGCTTTTAATTTCTTATTTATAACAAATTATATGTAAATTACACATTTTAACTAAATTCCCGTGTGCCATAAATGTAAACATTTGACATTTCTCTTCAACTGCACCAGCGACGCCTGCGGCAGATAAAAGCATTAGGATTTTTCTTGGAGATTTTTAGCGATGAACAAGCCAGAATCGCATTTAAGAAAAATCGCCTAAAGTTCGGATAAGTTTTAGCGTTTGGATTTGTGGAGATTTTTAGAGTTTTAGCAATAGCGAATGCTGGAATCCGGCTGCAGATTTGGTTTTTTGAGCTATGTTTCTAAGCAAACGAAGCTACCACAGAACGGGTGAAGAGGCTATAGAGCCAATAATTGACTCAAATGCTTGCGGAAAGGCCTGTGATTTAAATAAAGAAGAGCCAATGCAACACTGTTTAGCATCACCAGCAAAGTTTTTTTTGGTCTGTAATACCTCTAACGAGTATTTAAATTTCTCAACCAAACACAAACCTCAAAAGAGAGTGACAACTTTTCTCTTAAAATCTCTGGTATCTACCACCGGGCTTACGCCGATTATGTGGCCTTCCCCGGGACCGATAATTTCAGGGGCCTGGATTTTTCTGATTTCAGGTTAAAAAAGGGGAACAAAATTTAAACCCCTTACCTCTGAAAGTCATTTGAAAGTTTACGGTAATTTTTTTATCCAACGAAATTATTTTTCTTGTATTCTCTATCTCAAAAGCTTTTAAATGCTGTTAAATTTAGGGTTTGTCCCAAGAAAATTCATTATCCGCACTGTGTGACGATAATTGAAAATGCCATGTGGATTAAAAGTATAAAATTAAGTGAAGCGACTAGGGTTCATGTCTCTTTTATTGATTAACTCAGTGAGAGGGGAGACCAGTATATTTGCATTTATGTATTTATATAAAGAAAATATTTATTCAAGTGGGTAGGCGCTGTGGCCAATAGTAACTATAGGTGACTAACCACCCCTGCATGGTTGTACGCCATGCAAAGTCCGCAAAAAAAGCCAGAGGATGCCGATCATACTTTAAACTGACATAAAATCATTACTTAAGAAAGTTTTATTACATTGCAGTTGAGAAGTGCATGTGCAAAAATTTCCTAAATATAATGAAGGAAATTTTTGCACATGCAGCATTACATAGCATGCATTTAGGCGCCTGGTGGTAGCAGTCGCGCCTAAATATTTATGATGGCAAAAGCGCATTTAAGGCTTTCACCAGCCCTCTAATTACTTCAAAAGGGGTGCGGTTTTGTAAGTTTCGGTTTAATAATGTTAAATGAACTTCTCCGACTCGTGAGTTCCAGATCACACGGGATTACAGGATAATCAAAAATCTGGCCATTTTTTCTTACTAGAAGCACATCAGATTAGGGATGGATAGCAAAGAAAGATTTCATGTGGCAAAACTCCTGTTTCCTTAACCTCGGAAGTTCTAGTACCTGAAAGAGCAGACGGAATTTTAGGTAGCCTATTGGACAACTAACTAGTCATTTCTCGATTTCTAAAATCTTGACTGTAAATTGGTTTGTTTTGTTTTTGCGTTTCATTTAGTTATGACTCATTCAGGACGTTTGGTTAAGATATATGTATGTATGATTGAGAGTGGGATTACTACATTAAAAACTAACGATTTAATGCCAAACAGTTGAAAAGTGTTAACTCGACTTGGGCACCAAAATTTCATCATACATTTATGGCGGTTTCTGTCCTACCGAAAAATGTTGCCTTTTCAGTGCCCTCTTCGCACAAATACTAAGGACAGGGCTACGAAAAGACAACATTTTTTTGTAGGAAAAAAAAACGCCAATAGTATTTTACAAAAGAATTTCCAGCGCGGCTAGGCGGAGGTGACAGCCTTTTCTGCGCAGCGATAAAAAGTTTATACCTAAAATTTTTGTTCAGCAGTTGAAATGCATGCAAAGTTGTTTTTTTTTAGACTCGTATGAGAAAGCGCTGCGCTTCCAAAATAAACGGCTAACCTTGAATGTCAATAACCTCAGCTGGAGTTCAAAAATAAATAAAACTTGTTTTTAATGCCCGTTAAAAGTGAATTTTAATTTGATTTTCTACACTTCAAATGCATTGTTTGCTATGGCATTTCTACTTTTGATAATTTCTGTGTCTATTAAGTGCGATTAAAATTCTATGCACACAAATGTGTTGTGATGAAAACAAAATGTTTTATAAAAATATATTTAAACTAAAACCCAGTATTATAGGGAATAATAAAGGAAACTTTATTTTTTTATGGCATGAGCAATAAAAAACATTCCACTAAATAGAAAAAAACACATTTCAGAAGTCGACAGTTAACTAATAAATCTTTGTGTACTTGTAAAAAATATTTGTTTGAAGCAAAAATGCAAACAAGTAAAAGTTTTTGTGTATGTAATCACAAAAAGATGTGGTTTAAGCAACAATGGCATGGTTAGGTTAATCTAACACTCATTGAATTTCTTGGAAACGTGTATTACCAGCCTGCATGCGAGAAACATTTACTAGAGAATTCTTTACTATTCTTGAAAATAAAGTGAAAAAAGTCACTAAAAACCACAAGGAAGCTATGTATAAATTTTCAAAGAGCGGAAGGTTTACGCATAAATTTATGACATCATTTATTTCTCAAAATTATTGCCACTATTCGCTAATAATATATATTTACTGTATTTAATCACACATTCTTCTTCAAAGTCTAATTGCATTTTCATCTCTTCTCTTTGCAGTTTATTTAATTGAAGAAATCATTAACACAAACATAAATACAAAATAAATTTAAATAGTATACAATAAGAAAGTAAGATTTTCCAAAAGTCAAACTCAAGGAAAGTACAAGCTAAGAACGCATAAGAAGCAGCAACAAATCAATTTGAGAACGTTACTGAAAAACACAATACAATAAAACAATACCATTAACTGCTATACGCCTACAAGTAGACAATTTAATACCATCCCAGCAACAACAACAGAAGTATACCAATAAGAGTGAAACAAAATAAACGGCGACGCTTTTACAGCGCCACGGCAGTAGAATCGTCAACGACAACGCCAAAATCTCAAACAACAACCACAACACAAACAAGGCCAGCCACCAAAATGGACGAGACACAGCATTTCTGTTTGCGTTGGAACAACTACCAAAGTAGCATAACATCGGCGTTCGAGAATTTGCGTGACGATGAGGATTTCGTCGATGTGACATTGGCGTGTGAGGGGCGTAGCATCAAAGCGCATCGCGTCGTTTTGTCGGCGTGCAGTCCATATTTTCGCGATTTATTGAAGGTGAGTAGGCAATACAAAGTTGGAAAGTTTTTTTATTTGATTAATTTCGCGACGGACACATTTCATTTCCAAAAAAAAAAGGGTTAGACTTGCAAAGGGTTCGTTTTTCGGCCCTGAGAAAGCTTCTCAAAGACCCTTTTGCCGTTCGGAGGCGGCGCAAAAATTGTAGGTCCCCCCATTTGTGTTCTAACAGCAGGACACACACCACAAAACTAGAGCAAAAGCTCGGCGAAATACATACTAAGCAAAAGTGTAAGCGTCAAAATATTAATATTATTACTACATACACTGCTTGCAGAAACTGTTCTTCCTTAAAAACGTTTTGGAGACTTTTATAAACTCTTCATAGCCGGGCGAAAACTTTCACAAAATTTAATGTTGATAACTTACATTATAGTCCTTCGAATCTTCAAACATAAACTCATTTTCAAACTCAAATTTATGACATTGGAGAAGAAGGGCTGGGTTAACTTTTTCTCAAACAGATAAAAAACATTGTTTTTCAATAAAAAAAAAAATATTTCCTCTTTGCCGAGAATACGTTGTTTCTCAATTGGGGTTCGAACTGATAAACATCTTTGAGCATGGGAGTCATAGTTAAGTTCTCAATTTACTTTTCATTAATAATAAACAGCAAGAACATTCAAACGCAACCTTTACTCTCAAAAGAATAGTTGCGTTAAAATAAGCGTTGGTTCCCGCATGGTAGAACGATATAAAAAACGATAATGATATTAGAAGCTGTCCCCATAGCGATACTGGTAAAATTGGATTACCGCTAATTTCTTCATGATCCAATGATCGGAACTATACCAAATAAGTATGGGACTACCCTTGCTTTACCGCCTTTCCGATAAAAGAAGAATTATATCCAAAGTTATCCGATATTATACATACAAAAAAATATTCCGACGAATTGATAACCTTCTCCTTTTTGAAAGTCGGTTAAAAAATTAAATTTATGGAAAAAATTAGAAATTGTATCAAAAATAGGGGCGGCCATGTCAAGAATGAATTATGATGAAATAAAAAGTTTAAATTTTTTATTTTTTTGTTTTAGTCACGTATTTTTTTAATTTTTTTCCTTATGAAATTTTACCCTTCACTATGTAGTTGAGACCACAATTCGCCTACGGTTTACTTATTTTATTTAATTTAATATACCTTTTGGGGTAGCTAAAAATAATAATAATAATAATAATAATAATAATAATAATAATAATAATAATAATAATAATAATAATAATAATAATAATAATAATAATAATAATAAAAATGAAAATGAAAAATCGTAAATTCAAAACTTTATCAAACCGCAATTTTTAACTGCCAGGGCTTGGTTTAAGTTTTATTGATGATTTTTATTAATTGACATATCCTTTAAGTAAAAACCGAAATGAATCGGACTTTTGAACTAAAAAATCTTGCCATAAGTGGACATACAAGAAAAAAAATTTTTTTTTTAACCTTCAAAATCTAATATCTCGAAAACGGTTAAGTTCTGGACATCATGTCATGTAATCAAATTAATCAGAAATGACCTAAATAATAACGTCCTTAAGTATCTAAGACGGCCTTCAGGGTATGTAAATAATATCGATGTACATATGTGCCAATGACAATGCCAACAAAGGTATCGAAAACTTCGACAAAATGTAAAACAAAACAAGTAAGGGCAGCACTGTCTTCGGCTATGCCGAAGGCTTCATACCTTTCATGAACATCAAAAAACTTAACTTCAACCTTCATTCCTTTAGGAGCTACACATTACACTAAATTGATGTACACTGTGAACTACACAGATGGTGGAGTTATATCACAAAAACTTATATCTGAACATTCTTTATAGATCACCGATATTGCATGATTAATTAGTATCTGAACAATCAGATATATGGGAGCTATATGTTATAGTCTTCCTATCTTTTCCATTTTCACTGTAAGTATTCTGTTAACAATGAGTGAAAACAGTGCAAAATTTCAAGTTCCTAGCTGCATAAATAAAGGAGTTATAACGAAAAGTCTCATATCTGAACAATCAGTTGTATGGGAGCTATATGTTATAGTGGTCCGATTTTATCGGTTCCGACAAATGATTAATACATTACAAAAATAAACTCGCTCACCAAATTTCATTCGGATATCTCAAAAACTGAGGGACTAGATTGTATACAAACAGACGGACAGACGGACAGACGGACATGGCTAAATCGACTCAGCTCGACTTCCTGATCATATAAGTATACATTTTGATGGGTCTATCTCTTCTTATTCTGGTACTTACAAACATCGGACCAAAGTTATAATACCATTTCATGCTCATGAAAGGTATAATGATACCGTTCACTATACATATACATATACACATTTCTCACAGCAAGGATAACAAGGTGGAACGATGATTGACGATAAACATACCAATTATGTATGTATATTGATAACATGAACCAACTCGATAATGTTAAAGATGTCAATATATTTTATATATATTTTATATATATATAACAAAATCGATGGACAAACTAATTAAACTCAATGGGGCGTAAGAATTGCAATTGCTTTTTCTTAAAATTTCATACCTTTGACTTCAATTTATTTGAATAAATCATATATACTTAAGTAGAAGATCTGAAATTTTAAGAAAAAGCAATTGCTCACTTTTTATTCATACAGCCCAATATCTGCACCTTTCATAGTTAAATAGGAAGCCTGTATTCAACAATGCATTTGCAAGTAAAGCATTCGCAGCGTTAATTTCATACATAAATTGATGGATAAGCTATAGAGAAAGAACTTTATTTTAAGAAGTTCCGAAACCGTTTTTGCATGCGTCAATCGTGGCGGCCGCTGTGCTGTAGTGGTTAGAAGTGCGCACTACCACTCCGTGGAGCCTGGGCTCAAGCCTTGGTCCGAGCAACATCGCAAAAAAAATTATAGAAAAGAGGTTTTTTCTTAACAGCGTAGTCTCAAACCTCGGCTCGCAATGGCAAACCGCCGAGTGTTTTCTGCCATGAAAAAGCTTCTCAAAAAAAAATCGCCGTTGGGAGTTGGCGTAAAGCTGTAGGTCCCTCCTCTTTGTGTGACAGCATCAAGGCGCACGCCACAAATTGGAGGAGAAGCTCGGCCACACACTAACATATTAGCTCGTATCCAATACTTTTTGTGTAAAATCCTGAAAAAATTTCAAACAGCAAAAGTACTCTCTGAAGTGAGAGTAAAAAGTGAGTAACAACAAAAAGTACGGGAACAAAAAAAGCATTTTTCCTGTAAAAACGTCAACCAGTGATTGCTTGACACTTTTCATGAGTTTAGCAGAAGAAAAAGTTCGGGTAAAATCTTGCAACTTCATTCTCTACGCAACTCTCCAAAAGTCGCTCTCATTTAAAGGATTTTGGAGAAATTTGGAGTACGGGAACATTTTTCCTGTAACTTCCTGTAAGTTCGTGTAAAAACCTGCAAGTTCATGGAGTATTGGAACAAAGCTATTGTGTAAGCGCCAATCTATTATTATTATTATTATTATTATTATTATTATTATTATTATTATTACTAATCATTAAATTAGAAAGTTCAAGGCGAAACAGCTGAATAAATGCGGCAAAGGTGGTTGCGGACTGCATTTTGACTTGAAGCCTTTTGTTTCATAATTTTTGTATGCTTTCATACTTTTCCTTTTTGTTAAGTCAAAAGTTGCCTTAGGCAGTCACAATGAATGCAGTCGATTAAAATGTTTTCGAGGACACTTGATCCATAAAGTAAAATTTTTATTAGTTAGGATGCACAAAAGCCACAAACATATGTAAGCATGTATCTACATACAGACGTATGTATTAATGTATCTCAGACGCATTTGTATGCATACATATCGCACAACATCTTTAAAAGAGCCTTAACTAAAATTGTAATTTTTGAAATAATGTGCTAAAAATGCTCACAAACCTTTTATTTACCTTTCAGCAAAAGCTGCACCAAAATCTTATTTTAATTTGTTGAAAAAATCGAATGTAAAGTCTACCTTGTCCATATAATTAACATGTGCTTGGAAATAGTTTTTTCCGTTTTATGGCAAACGAGTAATTTTGAGTTGTGCCTCTTTTGAAGACGGTGTGCGATATGTACATACATATTTATATATGTATGTATACTCAAGATGTTTTCATGTATGCATATATGTATGTACATATAATACACATACATACATACATACATATCTAGGTGGCTGAGGACGTGTAAGGAAATCAAAATACGAGTATGAAATTGAACCAATAGCAAAACCAACAAAGCTTTGTTGGCAAATATCGAAGGCATCGCAC
>JAPVRG010202138.1:0-11802 GCA_029783565.1 Rhagoletis cerasi | reverse complement strand
TGAGCCCGTTCTGGAGTTATAGCGTCAGGAAGGAAAACCCGACTTATTTTTATATTATAGAGATGTTTGAAATAGGAAAAACACCCCTGTTTACCATATAACGGTAAGTTTCAGAATTGTGAAAAACGATGTTTAATACGTGCGCCGGGTATTTAATGTTCGGTTTCACCCGAACTTAGACTTCTTTACTTGTTTTTATATGATTTCGTAGTGACTTAAAAATAACGATTTTTTTATTGCATTCACCAAATAATACTTTTTCAACTTTATTTATACATATTTTATATACAAGTTGAATTTTCCGCCAGGAAAACGCAATTATTTTTGTTGACCCCAAACAATTCAAAAGTAAATAAACCTGAACAAGTTATTTTATACATACATGTGTATGTATGTAGGTACATATGTATAAGTGTACATAAAAGCATCAATGATACGAAAAATTATTTTCATGCTAAAAACTCAATTTGTTGCTATTCAGCTTAATTCAGCTGCAAGCTGATCAAATTACCAATCAGCAGTTTAAAATATATTCAACAAATGTTCGGAAAGATATATATATGTATTTAATATTGGAATACCTCTAAAATTTGTAATATTTTACTACTCAGCGGCACCCCTTGTTTTACTGTTATTCAGCTTGTTTAATCCGAAATTTTGCTTTTTCATAGCCATTCAGCTTATTCAGCATCGCTTTTAATTGAAGATAATTGTTAATAAACCCAAATTAGTCTAGCTTTTGTGCTACTGAGCGGACTGAAATAAACAATCTGGTATATTCAGCGAGTTGTGAAATCGCTAAAAACATTTTTGCCTTTGAATTTTAATTTATGCGGTAAGTAAAATCATTGAAGCGTTACATTTGTACGAGTAAAGTTTTGTTTAGATAAAAATTTATTCAGCTAAATTAAGCTTATTAAGAGGAACTTCTTATAAGAAATAATTATTCAAAACCTCAAACCTGCTTAATCTGAAATTTAGCATATTCAGCGTCATTCAGCTCATTCTGAGGTGCTTCTGCAGCCGAATTCCAACATTCGCTATCGCTAATTTTGGTCGCTAAAAATCCCTAAAAGAATAGTAGGCGCGCCTAACAACATGCAACATCCAGTAATATGTCGCTCGTACTGCCAGATTTGACTGATTGCACATTACATCTTTTATTTTTTCATGCTGTATACTTTCAGGCCCCTCTGCTTTTCATTTAGAGAATTTTGGCGATGAAAATTTAGGGTAGCGATTGTCAGAATCCCTCTGCTGATAACTGATAACATTTGAGAACCCCAAAATAGCCTAGTTTTATTGCTATTCAGCTGACTGAACGAGCAGTTTTGGTGTATTCAGCCAGTTGTGAAATCAGTAACAAAAATTTTTTGAAAATTTTCTTTCTGTGCATTGCGTAAGTACTCCATTGCAATGAATGACTTTTCTCAGTAACAAACGTGAGCCCAAAGTGTGCCTAGATAAGTATTAAGACGTTTTTGAACCGATTTCACTCGATACAGACAGTTTTTTATTAATTAAGCGCATTCAGCAGGATTTTAATGGAACAAAACTTATGGACGGACCTAGCGCAATATTCGAATAGCTCTTAAAATATTAATTCTTATTTCTTCTGAAATTTTTAATAAATATTTTTTAAAAAGAAAGCGTACACTAAAAATCTGTTCAGCTAAATTAGGTTTATGAAGCGACACTTCTTTTTAGAAACTATTATTTAGAAATTCAAATCAACTTAGTTTTACTGCCATTTAGCTCGTTTAACCCGAAGATTGGCTTATTCAGCGCCATTCAGCTTATTCAGCGTCGCTTAAATTTGAAAGGTGATCGATGAAAAAAGCAAATCAGTCTAGTTGTAATGCTATTCAGCTGACTAAACCCGCATTTTAACCTATTCAGCAAGTTGTAAAATCAGCAATAATATTGTTTTCGAAATTTCAATGAATTGCTTTTCTCATTTGCAGACACCCGTAGTTTTCCCAGATAGATATTTTGCACTCGAATGCACTTCAATGACAAATTTTATGAATTACGTAATTGCTTGCATTCACTTGCTTTTGCTTGTATGTACACAAATTCATAACAAAAATTAATATTCAAATATCTGCACTTCGATTTACCAGTTTTGGTAAGTTAATTAATAATTTTTAATTAGTTGGCCGCAATTATTGTACGGATACGAAAAAAAAACTAAAATAAATAAACAATATGCCAAATGCTCGAGTTTAAACGTGTTTTTAAAGTGTCCTTTCATAGTTGTTGTTATCATTGCGATGTAGTATACATATGTATGTAAATACTTTTCCTATTACTAGCCTATGTATTACAGCAAATATCCGCTTGCGATTTCACAAACAATAAAAATGGAAATGAAAAACAATAGAACACAATTAAACAGTAAATACTTAACAAAATTTAATTACGTAATTTCAATGAGTTCAAACATTATTTTTATGAGCATTGATTTCCACTTGAATGGAATTTTAATTATGAAATCGTTTTAGTAATTATTGTCGTCATACATACATATGTTGTTGTTGGCACATTTTGTATGGCTGCAATTAAATAGCGAAAATCTGCAACTTAATTTATTTATTTGAAATTTCATTTAATCCATTTTTAATATACATACATTTCTCTATTTTGCAGGTTGTCAAAAACGCGAATGGTAAGTAGCAACTTTTGTAAATTTATCTATTATCTACACTTCATATTATTTTATCTGTATCTATTCGGCGTTCACAAGACTGCCGGGTTCGATATATGGAAGTAGCACATTTTTGTGCCAGATTTGCTGAGAATATGCCCGTTACATTCTCTTTTCCTCGACGTGCTGGTCAGGTGCACGTAAGTGACTGGAAAGTTTCCAGATCAGAATGACGAGATTGTCTATCATCTTATCCCTTTTTTAGCTCTCAGATAAAAAGAGAGAAAAATATGTATAATTGTACCAAACCAATTTAACAGTTAGAAGAAGTGTTCGTTTGTGACTCTTTCCAGTACACTCACGATGCCAGGCTTTTGGTCCTATTTCTTTGCTTTCCTGATTTACAAACCTTACTCTTCTTCATTTCTTGCTTCTACTCAAAAACAGAAAAAAATCTTTGTGCGTGTAGTCCCTACGCGCGGAAGAAGTGAAACTTAATAGACAATTTCCAGAAAAGAAGTTTGCAAATTTTTTCATTTCGTCTTCACCTTTATATTTGTCTTTATCTTTATCTTTATCTTTATCTTTATCTTCATCGTCATGTTCATCTTCATCTTCATTTTCATTTTCATCTTCATCTTTTCTTTATCTTTGTTTTTGTTTATATTCTTGTCCTTGCATTAGTCTTTCCCCGCCCAGTTGGCGTTTAACGCAGCTATTCGTTTTCTATACCCGCCACATACTACCTTTACCGTGGCGTTAAATATTTACCGAGTTTAACTTTTTAAACAGGTGGCCACCCTCTTCAAGCACCTCAAATATATTTTAATTGTGTTCCTTTGATATCTTTCTTTTCACGCTTACTGTACAGAATTTTATGCATAAGACTTTTGTATAATTTAACTAAATTTGACTTTTGAAACAGGTGGCAACCCTCCTACATGTAGCTAAAAAACACAGTTTATTCAAAATCATTTCTTTTTATACCCATATTGGGATAATTCATTTAACTTAATAAATAATTTTAATTTGATTTTCGTATATATGGCAACCACTCAAAAAACTAAAACCATATTGCACATCTACAGATCAAGCCCTTTCATTTGACATCTCATTTTTCAGAATCGAACTAACGATACAGATTTTATGACTTGGTGTTAAATATTTAACGCAACCATCTCCGAACTCGATTAAGAAGTTTCACTTCAAAAATGGATTCAATCTTTTTCGAAAGCTCAAAATTGGCTTAAATCCGCATCTCAGTGGAGTTTAAGCCTTCATGAAGCAAGAAAAATAAAAATCTTAAAAAATTGATTAATATTCCTCGCTCGAACCCAACCTGAACAAATGTCATTTTTCATGCTACCCTCTTCTAGCTCCACATTCGGCAACATTTTGAGTAGTTAATGCGGGTTAAGGCAGCCTTATACTGACTTTTCTATGACAGAAGGAAGTGCTTTAGCCACAACTCATTCTTCTTTCATTTTCTCGTCAAACAATCAGCCTAAAAAAGAAAGGCATATCTAGTTGACTAACGAAAAATACATTCCATTCCCGTGGGAAACAATCCCAACTGAAAATTAAATGTATGCCTTTAAAGCAGTGCTAGGCAGCCCATAGCCTCGCGAGGCCGATAATAATCGTATTTTTCACACAGCCACGATCGACAATTCACACGTACGCAAAGCTGTGTATGCAAAAGCTACCCTGCAGCAAAATTTTGAGACAGTCTGGCAAAGCGCTAGTTTAGTCCTACGATTTTCAGAACTGTCTCTGAACTACTGCAGAATGGGACAGTTGAAACTTGCGGTGTGCTATTTGCGCTGTCGTACAATACGAAAGTAGTAGCTCCGCGCAAAGACCTTCGACTCTAACATCGTTGGTCGCGCGTTCAAATAGCGGTGGAGGCAGATTTAATAAATATAAATTGTTGCGTGCCGCTTAAAATTGAAGTGAAAATTATGAAATTTAATACAAATAAAATAAATACAATTAAAATAAAATAAAATAAAATGCAATCTGTATAAGAAAAGAAAAAACTAAAAAAATATCCAAAGATCTAATTTTAAACATTTTTCTCATATAAAACTTATTGTCCCAGATCTGTCCAAAATGGAACCAGTTCAGAACGAGTTCAAAAGTTCTGCATAAGGGGGCAATTGCCACTTCGTAGGACATCGCCATGTTAAAAAAGACAGTTGAAAGCATTGATTTGAGATATTTGAAGAACCATTACCGTCTCTTTTCAAGCTAGTTCAGCGCGAATTCTGAACCAGTTTGATTGGCTGCAGGGTATGTACGACCGCACAAAAGCAGAAATATTTTTGTGTGCGTGCGTTCGATTTTTCCAGCACTGCTTTATAACCACCAAAGGTATGCAAACTTGTATATAATACTTATTGTTTGGACGCCGTTTGTGGTCAAACTAGTAATTCTATTTCTCTCCTTGGATGTTTTTGAAGCAAGCTACGTATATCAAGTTTATTTCACTTATTATTGACAAAACTGACCAGAACTCAATTCTACCACTAAACGAAGACAGAAATTATACTCGTTTTGTTAGAAATAGTCCAAAAAGAGAAACACTGACCTTCCGAAATATAATTTTCATTTTCTGGATTCGGGTTCAATAAATTTTTAGCGTAGATAAACCAATTTTTTCTGGGTCAGTATTCTCAAGTTACTTTTCGAAGGATAAATTTGCTCCGATTATAAAATGTGCTAAAAGAGAATGTTCGAGAGAGAGGGATGTAGGAAATGAGCGAAAAGAAATCTTTGGTTGTGTTTTACTACACACACATCGTGGACAGAATGCTGTGAAAAACTTCTTCCGCAGGACATGTTTTGGCCGTATCTGCTCTAAGACTTTAATGACTCTGAAGAAAGCTTGGGCTATCAAATCGAATATTGAGAGTGTGTTGCTTTTGTATTCGTTTTTGATGTGTAAACATCTTAACTCTCGGTATGGGTAAAATTCGCGTTAACCCCGCAGAAAATTTGTGACTGCTTCTTGTGTATGCAAATGAACATTCTGCACCAGTTCAGGGTTATTTATGGACCAGTTCGGAACTAGTTCACGACTAGTTTAGGACAATTTCGGGACTAGCTCGCGACTATCTGAGGATAATTTTGAGACTAGTTCTGGAATATTTAGAGACTAGTTAACGAACATTTCAGACCTAGTTCGGGATCATTTTGGTACTAGTCCAGGACTATTTTAGGACTATTTAAGTACCATTTTAGGACTAGGTCGGGTTCATTTTGAGACAAATAAGGGATCATTTGTGGACGAGCTCACGACTTTTTCGACAGTTTCGGCGCCTGTTCACGACTATTTCAGGACTAGTTTGGGACTAGTTCAGAACTTTCTCGGTACCAGAACGGAACTAGTTCGGGACGCAGATGTTTACACATCACGTCTTTTTTAAACAGTACTAGCCAAGCGTTTAATAATAATAATAATAGATTGGCGCTTACACATATGTTAGTGTTTGGCCGAGCTTCTCCTCCGATTGGTGGCGTGCGCCATGATGTGGTCACACAAAGGGGAGGGACCTACAGTTTTACGCCGACTCCGAACGGCGATTGTATTTTTATGAGAAGCTTTTTCATGGCAGAAACACACTCGGAGGTTTGCCATTGCCTGCCGAGTGACGACCGCTATTAAAAAAAAACCCTTTTTTCTACATTTTTGCGATGTTGCTTTGGCCAGGACTTGAATCCAGGCCCTGCGGAGTGGACGCGCGTACTGCTTACCACAACACCAAAGCGGCCGCGTTTAAAGTTACTCTTAGTGCTTCAACTCAAGTCTGCAAACTGCTGGTCTGTCTTTCCCGTTTCGGTAAATACGAAAAAAATTTGGTCGATTTCCATCCAGCTATACATAAATATAATCCAAATATTTTCTAAGTATTTTTCCAAACAGCGTCCTCTCAGCATACGAAGGAGTTTTTTTTATAAAAATTATACGCTACCAAAAAACAAAATAGCTTCAAAAGCTAACCACAGGGAATTCTATTCATCTGAACTTCGCAGCAACGCAATTTTCTCTACTCAAGCTTCTCTCATATTCTCATTGTCCTTGTGTGTAAGCTAAACGTCGATTTTCTTGTCAATTTCATTCTTTTACTTGAAAGCTTTAAATAGCAAAAAAAATCCACAGCATGCATGCAATTTCTTTATGAAACTTCTTCCCAAAAAAACAAGCGCTTGTTTTCAACCTTCTCATTTTAGTTGGAAATCCATTAGGTTATTTCCAAATCAAAACTTTGAACTAGAAATTTCCTACAACCACCGCTACGCATGCACTTTTAACTTGTGCAACTGAGCAGTGCGCTTCCCATTTCCCTTTTTCTTCAACTACACGAAAATTTATCATTCATATGTATGTATGTACATACATCCATCCCCTTGACGCTTTAAATCAACCAACTGTGATTTCGACCAACAAACCATTAACTAACTGGCACTACATTCATGAACTCCTTCAAACTCGTACAAGTGTAGTAAGGCGTTGTAATTGTTGTAAATTGATGTTTGCCCATTTTGTCGGTTTCCTTTGCTCAACTTATGCTCAAGTGCAGCTCAATTGTTATCTCAACTTGGCTATGACTACATACATACATACATACACACCGTGGCTTTGGATATCTTGGCTATGGCTATCTAGTCATTTTTCTACTCCTATTCTCTAACCATTCATTCAAACACTTTTGTTGTTTGCCGAAAGTTTAAGTGCCACTCAGAGACGTTAGGAAAAAGTAAAGTTGTAAATTATGCAGTAATTTTTAGTGCATTTAACAAATTGAGACGATAGTTGGTAGTTGAGTGAGGAAGGTGTACATATTTAGTGTAATGAAACAGAGGTTAGTGATTCTTTTTCTAATAGCAAACGACAGAAAAAATTATTTTCTATGCGAAGGCATTTTCTAGAAGTGAAAGCTGCATGTTCAATGCTTGGAATGTGGCACATGCGATTTTTTCTGCTTTCAGCCGCTTTATTTAAATCAAGCAAAGAAAGGCCCTTGTAATTCTTAAATGTTTCTCTTGAATTATGATTTCTCTATTTTCTACTGTTCCAATAAATAAAAAATTGTGCCCAATTCAAACAAAGCAATGAATTTGTTTAAATATTTACAAAACGCTTGCCGAAAGTATTTTTCTGCCGTACTACGTGGCGTATGATGAACATGAAAAAAGCTAACGATTTCATGGCCCTGAGTCGTTACTTACATATGTACAGAATGGCAGAGAACATCCATCCATATCTGTTAAATGGTTAGACAATAAATTATTTTTGGGTTGGATGGAGCGATAAAGTGATCTCCCAGCGCTTTCAGATTGCGCGATAAGAATAAAATCAGTAATCAATTCAAAATTCATTACATTGCAAAAAACTATACATCAACTTTTGACGACAAACCGAATCACTTCCCGGAAAATAGTAGAAGCTTCATATTCCAAGGGTATTATTTCAAGTCCAAAGATACTAACGGCTGGCTTTTTGATCAATCTTCTTTTCACTGGGAGGAGAGTCGTCAAGCTAATGGCATTTTATTTGCTCAAATCTGACCCTAAAAGGAAGGTCTTGATCTATCCTTTCGGGGTTCGCTTCTAAGGCCTTGAGGCCCCCAAAGTAGTTACTAGGGTGATTTTTACCGAGTTTTTACCGACAAAGGCCTGTTTCACTTATTTTGTATGTTTCACTTTTAATCCAAAATACTTCGAATTCATTTTGCTTTATTGATTTCTAAATTAAAGCTATACCTATTTTTAACAGTTACTAGGGTAATTGACTCGGTTTTTGCAAACCGGTTTTCCTCGGTTTTTCATAAATTTTTGGGCGGTTTTTTTCAAATCATGATTTTTCGAATATTGAATAGACCGGTTTTTTTGTCTCCAAACCCGGTTTTTTGCCTAGATTGTAAAATCGTAGCTTTTGAGGAATAGTCGAAATATGGCAGCATATCAACTCATTTTACATCCATTATATTCTGAAAAAATGAGCAGCTTAAGGCGAAATGACTAAACTAGCTAATTTTATGACCATCGGCAATCAGAACAAACGGACGGAGGGACAGACAGACATGGCTTAATTGATTTCTCTTTTCATTCTGAGCATTTTGGTATATCTCGATTTCGTTAGGCTGTTACAAACAACCGCTATGTGGAAAAAGTTAATATACCCTTGTGCACAAGTGGGCTGGGGTATAAAAATAGATTGACTACAAAATATTGAAACTGCATTTTATTTTTAAAAGATTTTTTTCATAGAAATAAGATTATTTAGTCACATGTACTTTTTTCTTACTTAGAACGAATACTGAATTTTTTGATGAAATCTCATTTTCTTGTTTTTTTGAACTTAAAAAAGTTTGAATTTGTTTTGTATTGATATTGTTTTTAAATGAGCAGTTTAGCTTTTGCTATTTTCTTTTTTTTAGCTGATCGTAGATATTTTTTTTATATAAGGTGTTATGAGGCTGCCAATTACTCAAAAAGCCAGTTTAAGCGGTTTTTTCCTGATTTGAAAATTAGAACCCGGTTTTTTCCAAATTTCCATTTTTTGAATAATTCGAAAACCGGTTTTTAAAAAAAGTCGAATAATCGAATGCCCTAACAGTTACATTATAATTTTGGTCAAGATTTCTTACTAACAATTATTATTACTATATAGAAAATATGTAAAATAAAACCGGTTTATCCGGTTCTTTCTTAATTTCAAAATGGGCAACCGGTTTTTTTCAAATTGCCTTTTTTCGAATAACTCGAAAACTGGTTTTCTAAAAAAGGCGAAAAATCTAACACCCTAGTTGTTACCCTAACCTTTGCAAACACAAGTTGAGAAAAGTGTTCCTCCAGCTACTGGTTACAGTTAAATATGCAATCCTGCAGGAGTTTAAGTTTTAAGGAGTCAAAAACTGCCTTGCCAAAAGAATATAAATCTTTCTCTGTCATTCCAAGAAGCAAGGAAACTCCTATTGGATGATCACCTTAATCGGTGCCTTTGGCGTCATATCGCATGGCTAACCCAACGAAGACATATTACCGTACCAAAGGGTTAGTTTGCAGAGTCCCGGTAAGACTATAGGACAATTGGATTGTAGCAAACAAGAGCTGGCAAGGCAAGAGCAAATTCTCACATGACGAAAATCCTACTGAAGTAAAGAAGAGAGTCACCACAGCAATCTTGGCCAAAAACCAAGGGCCAAGCAGGTCTTTTGCGGATGCGACGAAGGAATCTCTCATAAAGTCGGAGTTCCAATGATGGTGCGGTTTCAATGCAAGACTGCTGATCGGTATCAGCAGAAAATGAAGGGGCGCTATAAGAACGTCCTAAAATAATTCTGGATCACCATCGAGTTATGTAGCCACGGATAGATGACACAACGCGTTAAACCTATACTCCTTTCATTGGCCGTCGCAGGGTTGGTGAGTTCTAGCCTTGACTTTGGTCTGAAAGCAGACTAAGATCTAGGCCCGGGACTCCAGATTACACACCCGAAGAAGAAGAACGAATTGTGAATGCGCTACTTCAGTCGAAGATAACTTTTAAAAAAGAAAAATTCTGCAGAAGAAAGAGAGTTTTTCTTGAAGTTACTGTATAAGAATGCAAATTTTTTCATTGAACGAAAATCCCCAGGCAGCGATTCCGCTCCATGCTGAGTGTTTAAACATATATCCAAGGTGATTAGTCCTACTACCCAAGGCTGGACAACCACCGTCAAATCCTTCAGCTTATCGCTCTATATGTATGCCAGACACAGCTAGAGCGTATAATAAACAGCAGATTACTAGCAGCGATCGAGGCAAAGCAAGGAGGGAAGCTAGTTAAACAGCTGGCGGAAGAGGCGATCAGAGGGAAGCGATGGAAAGGTGGATCGAAGAAGTACTGCTTGTGCTTCTAACTCTAGACATTACGTGAAGAATAGTTTTAATACTAAATGCATACTCTTTGGGGACTTTGCATGCTGTTACACACGCAAACATGTAAACATGGAGAAAAGTAAAGTCAGAAATTTAATGCTCTCACCCCCTAGGATTGTTCTATACCTAAAACAAGTATACCCCTGTTTTTTTATTTTAAAATCAAAATATATTTAGAGGTCACTCAAAGCGCTCAAAATTTCCCATGTATTTTGTATTGGGAAAAAAACCATTTTCATAGAAATGGCATAGAATTCATGAAGATCAAAATTTTTCAATCTGTCAACTACGTTGAGTCTTTCTTCACCGAATTTTTTTAAATGTCTTTTTCGTGGTCAACTTTTGAGCTCGCGTCTTTATTCGTGTCTAGTGACGATATTTTCTTTCTTCGATACTTTTCAATGTTTCGCAAGCCCCTTTGAAGTACAAAAACGTAACCGAAGACTTTACCACTCTTATTTAGCACGAATAACGCGTCATATTGCAGACGAGCAGCAGTGCCACGCAAGTTTTCCTTATGAGAAAAAATATTTTGAGAACAAAAATGCGCGCAGTGCAGTTTCTTCGATTATCCTTAAAAAAAAACCCTTTCAGTCATTTTCACCTGCCATTAAACTTGTTGGCATTAGCCTCAGCAAGAGTCAGAACGCGACTATTTCTACTATTATTTCAATTAGTGAATGTGTAAAAATTTTTAATTACATATTACCAATTAAGGAACGTAAACCTCGAAAGGAAGGCATACTTTGCCAGCTCATAACTCCGCGCAATCGTTATCCTTCACCTCGCTGCCCACGCTTAGGCAGCTGTCATCGTTAAAGCGCCATAACTATGCGCGCACTTTTCTTCTACTTTATACAAGTAAGTTATACAAGTAAGTTTGTCAGTTTGCATTTCACTGTTGTTTACTTAACAAATCTGCAACCTTTCACTCATTTCATGATTAGTATGCGCATGTACCCTGCAACGTTAAGCGCCTGTTTGCCTACTATATAAATTTTGTGCTGCCAACTCGTCATCAGTCGTTTGTGGTAAACTCTACGCACAGGGCAAATATGCAAATATGCAAATAACATCTTGGAAATTAATGTTTGCCGCGTTTGCATTGGCTGGCTTATGTATTTGTATTAGTACGCAAGTACCTAAGTATTTAAGTACATATCTCTGGCGCTGCTAAAGCAACAGATTTTCACTTTACCTTTACTTTGTTCGTGTTTCTTTGTTTTTAC
>JAPVRG010202041.1:0-10525 GCA_029783565.1 Rhagoletis cerasi | reverse complement strand
CTTTAATTTTGGTATCGTCAACATCTGGTCCAAAAATTGATATAACGTGCTTTTCGACCGCTTCTGTTTTTTCGCTTTTCACCTTGCTCAACCAAATCCAAAATAGCTCCTCTCGCGATATTTCACTCATACTAAAAAAAGGCAAAAAATGGGCAGGATTTTATTTTTTAAATTTGTTTTGGGCACATTAACAAAGATTCTGCTGGCATTCCCATCACGGAACTCCGTGGGACTTGGAAGTTCTAGTCTATCAAATATTTGAAAACTTTAAAATTTGTCTTACCTTTCAGGTGGTTATAAAACAATTTTTTCAAAATACTTGAGTGCAAAAATAAATATTGTATAAAACAAAAATTTTAAGTTTAAGTAATAACCTTCAATACAAAAAATATTTTAGGCCAAAAAAACCACTCACAACTTCGACCTGATCACTCAAACTTTTGTGATCAATGCAAGCTTGCAAATCAGTTGTAGCATGCTATGCAATTGCACGTGTTTGATAGCTGTTATCACGCCAATAACATTTTTTTATTCTCTTTTGTGTTTGTTTTCGTAACAATTGGGGTCTCTTCGCACGTAAAAAAAAATATGAGCGAGTTACGAAAACATTTTTTTTTTGAATTTCGAGATGCCAGATTGATTAAATCTCACAGTGTGAGGCGTCCGCTTTGGCTGAGTGGTTAGAGGTACTACCACTCCGTAGGACCTCGGTTCGATCTCTTCTTCAACAGCGGTTGCCACTCGGCAGGCAACGGCAAACATCCGAGTGTATTTATGTCATGAAAAAGCTTCTCATTAAATCTATTTGCCGTTCGGAGGCGGCGTAAAACTTTAGGTCCTCCCATTTGTATGACAACATTAAGGCGCATGCCACAAATCGGAGGAAAAGCTCGCCCAAACACTTAGCAAAAGTGTAAGCACCAAATTATTATTATATGGAATTATTGTTAAGTACGTATTCAAAACCTAAAGATATTTTAGGAAAAACATTAATTGAAGTTTGTGTTTTAGAAAATACATACTTATAAAAAGGCAAGCTGAAGGTTTTTGAAAACTATGGATAAAATCAGTTGATTATAAACATTTATTAGATCTAATGTTTACTATACTATTAATCCAAATTATTTTGAACTTATTCCATTTATTTGTATTTTAACTAAAAGCCATACCCAACTTTAATAGTTTTGTTTCACATTAGGCTTTCATTTCAGACTAACTGCAAGTGTTATCCAAGCACGAAAATTTAAGAGCAAATAACCGGTCTAACCGGTTTCTTCTGAATTCAAAAGCTGGGCACCGGTTCGTTTTCAAATTGCATTTTTTCGAATAACTCGAAACCCGGATTTGGAAAAAAAGTCGAATAATCGAACACCCTGCTTGTCAGCCTAGTGGTAAAGTAGTCAAACATAATTTTAAATCGTCGGTCTGGGGAATTAGGGCGATTTGTTTTTATTATCTTAACATGATCATTGGATAGGCCAATGTACTTTTTAAGATCCGGTTTGTTCCGAGCTTGGGCTTGAAGTGTCTAGCTCCTAGACTACTGCAGAAACTAAAGCAGTTTACTCGGCAGCAGCTATAATCTATACTAGTTATATATAAAATTAAATCTAAAATTTTTTGTTGGAGCAAAACTGCCGATGTACCGGACCGATTTCTATAATTCAAGTTTTATGATGTCATATTTGTGCTACAATAAAAGATAAGGGGTATTTGTAAAAGGACATTTTAATAAGAAAGTTTAATTAAAGTATTAAGTTGATCAATAAAATACTACGCGTTGCTAGACCGTTTGACTTTTACGCATTTGTGTTTAGAGAGCATCAGCAATCCACATATTGCTATGCATCTACTCTATTCTATTTTTTATGCTCAGCTAGCACAGCACAACAAAGAAGAATTCCTGCCAGTTTCAGGCATGCGCAAAGCGAAATATACAAGCAGCCCTGCAATGAAAACAAACGATGTTTTGCTTTATACACTGTACTATGATACAAAAAAGTAGGTAGTTCCACTGTCACTTTTTCATCGCCATATTAACAACCTGACAATAAAGCAGATTGCGACATTTCATGCTACCATATCGAATATCTAAGATCCTTCAAATATTAATATTAATCTTTTGTTTATTCAAAAACATTTTGTTCTTAGAATCGTAATTTGAACCAGCAAGTGGTCCTTTCCTATACTAAATATTTTAAGCCAATAAGTTGATATTTGTTTTCTAGTTTTTTGTTTCACCACTTCTCTAATATAGAACAGCAAAAATATCGTCGGTGATACTGAAAAACGTTCTATTTCAGTTATTTCCGGTAGTGCTTAAATTACCTGTTATCTGTATCTTAGCGCTTCTGTTAATTGTTCAACTTAATCAACCAAAGTTAGCGATCCGCAGATGCACTGCAATACATGTAGCAGACCATCTAAGCGCCAAGGTAGAAATTGACATAGAACGTTTTCATCTTTATAATATAAATCATAATTTAACCGCTAAAATTGGGTTTATATTTTACCGATCAAATTTAATCGTTATTTTGTGATTATTATTTTTTCGATCAAGGAATGTTCGTAATTTTTGGATTCTCATTTTTTCTATAAATTTTTGATTTTTATTTTTTCGATCACACCATAACCGTTATTTCCAGATATAATTTTTTAGATCACAAAATATAACGGATATAAAAACGTAGTCTCCATAATAACGGATAGAATTGATCGAAAAAAATAAAAATCCAAAATAATAATTTTTTCCCAAAAAATAAAAATCACAAAATATTGATTAAATCTGACCGAAAAAATTAAAGTCTAAATTTAACGATTATTCTTCATTGAAAAAAAAAAAATAGAAAAAATAATGATTTCGCAATGAACTAAAAACATAAATCGAGTTATTTAATGGTTATTTGCGGTCCCTGGTAAAAACACTCCGGAAATGGAAAATACTCACTGCTCTAAAAGTCATGAGACCCACGGGACCCAAAGTAAACAGAAAATTCGTTTTTCTGTTTCACGCGCTGCGTTTAATTATCGACCTCAAATCAGTTATGTACATATACAAACTAGCAAATACTTGGCGTACTTCGCTGCGCCTGAAAAGTATTTTTGTGTTGTTACTCCCTCACTACACCTAAAATTTTTATGACCTTATTCATAAAAAATAAAATAGGATTAAAGGGCTTTATTTAGTGACATTTTCAAAATAATTTTCGATTTATAAAGCATTTGAAGTTTTATTTATTTTTATGAATTCAGGTGTTTGTTGATATTAATGATAAAGGTATTTAAAATGTAGGCAAACTATCGACTTTCTCCTGGAAATTCAATTTAAAATCTAATAACTCGATATGTAGACTCGAGTTGTTACATACTTTTATGAAAAATGGATCAGATAGATGGCGCTAGAGTCGTGTTATTCAGAAAATTCTTATTTATGGTCCGATTTTAAGGAAATAAGAAACGTATATGAACACGTTTGTAGCAACGGTAGGTGCAATTAGAAATACTTTTGTGAAAGTCGAGATATTCAGAAAATCTTTATTTATAGTCCGATTTAAATGAAATTAAAATAAAATTAAAAACGTATACTGCCTTCGCATACTATAAAAAAAACTATTTGTAGTAAATGCATTTCTATAAAATTTGACTATATCAAAAACATAGGGCCGTAGCCATAGGCAAGATAGACTTGACTCTTAAGTTAGCTACAGCTATTTGTGACAGATATTCCATTCAAAATTGTGCCAAACAAATGATAACTTTAGAGTCGACTTCATCTTAACTGTGACTATGGCACAATGTTTTTATAGTCATCAAAACTGCACTTTTAGCTTTAAAAAGCTGCTACAAGTATATGAAAAGCAGCAAACTACGCAGGCGGAGTCTCGGGCATCTGCTAGTCATAAATCAGATATAAATATTTTTATAGGTAGCAGGAAGCCATTTAGGCAGTAATGGGTATAACGACAAACTAGCTTTGCGTTCGATAATGCAGGGATAGGTTAGGCGAACTCTGTGTTAGCAGATGAGCCGTTATTTACCTGTTGCGAAAACACAAAAGATTTTAAGGGAAATAAGCGGGCTGATATGCTAGCCGTCAAAACTGGGACTAGCTTATCATTGGGAAGTAAGCCAGACATCTACATCCCCGTCAGTTATCTAAGGATACAATAAGACATAAAAGTGATACCAAAGGTGGTAAGCGGTAACAGCTTGCATCACAGTTAAGATTACGAATCGCTCTTACAATGAAAATAACATATTCTAACACTTCCAAAGCTACTTATTTGGCCTACTTACTGGGCACTGCCTCACAAAAAATGAATAATGCATCCATATGACGAAGCTAAATATGAAGGCAAAAGAGAACATCTCCTGTGTCACTGTTCAGATTTCGGAAGATCGCGGCTCAGCTAACTTAGCTATCCCAGACCAAAGGTTTACCAAACTAACTAGTAAACATGCTAAGATAGTATTTTGACTACATCTTAACCCTTTCAGTACAAAAAATCAGACGCTGAAGCTAAAGATCTGAAAATTTTTTTACCGGCTAATTTCGGGTCATCGATTTCAAAAATACCACTACAAATTTTTATAAAATTCTTAGTTTTACCGCTATTCAGCGTCCACTTTATCGAGCAGTGGTAGTCTAGAATTGTAAACAGGGAAGTGGTATCAATAATTTTTCTTGTTTTCTTTTGCGAAATATATTTAAAAATTGAGAATAACATTTAACATTTTTTTCGGATCTCAATTCCACCGAAAAATAGTTATTATGTTCATATATATTATACTCCCCAATGTTGATTTTTGTGACACTTTTCAATTTTGTGAAAAAGCATCCCGAAAATACAGTAAAAGAAATGGGGTAAACAAGAATAATATACTTTTCCCAAAACAATTGCTATTTTAAGAGAAAAGGAGCTCTAAGTACAAAAAAAGTTTGTCCAATATACGATTGTACTGAAAGGGTTAAGCCTAGCCCTACACTTTCTTTGTAAGACTTAGAATCAACTAGTGGGATATATACGATCTCATGGATTAGCCAAGCTAACCGAATCTAACCTAAGAGCCGTGTTTACAGTGTTCATAATATCTATAGTTAGCTGTATGATGTGAGTTTTTATCACAAAATCGGACCAAAAATGTTTGAGGGAACCGGATCTTTTAATTTTAATTTGTGGGATACCAAAATAGCCTATTTCGAACGGGGCATACAACTGTTGGTTCCTCCATTAGTGAGACAACATAGAACTAACACCATAAATAAGCAAATAAGCTTGGTCAAACATTTAGCGAAATATCCGCAATTAGAAGAGTATTTCACGGTGTACATACAGCCATCAGGCAGCTGACGGCCAAAGAGTGACTAGTTACTTCTAAGATGCTGCCACTAAGTCGTGTGCTTTCCGATTTTCTGCTGCTATTATTGTTGTTGTATTGCACTATTGTAACTTAATTTTACGCTATTTTCGGTTGTTACAAACGTGTTCAACACACCAAATTAGTGCGCGGCCTACCAACTGCCGACGTCGCTGCTGTTTGTGCCGCTGTCACAGCGTTGATAAGATAGTTGCTATGCACAGCCAGCGGAGGTACATACATACATACATACGACTAGTTGGCGGTGTTGCAGCAGTTAAAGTTGCAAAAGAGACGGGTGGGTGGAGATGGCTTGTCACATGCTGTATATATTTGATGTGCGCTTGATTAAAGCGTCAGCCAGAGAATATTATATGAGTTGGGTTTCACATTACGTGAAACCATAAATCGCGTTAACGAGATGAAGGCGGTTCAAGAAAGGTAGGCGGCACTGGTTGAACGGTGTGTGTACGGTTTCGGAAGATGGCGCTGCAGATGGGGCAACTAATGGTGCATTGTGGGCCATTTTTTCTGGTGTTGCGCACATCAACAAGAATTCTTGCTTCTTTGCTGCTTTTGTATGAGAATATTTTTGTTATCTAAATGCAAATGCCCAAGTAGAAGCAAGCATATACTAGTACAAACATGATTTGTTAAGTGTTGTTTTATAGTTAACTTGTGTGCCGTACGTAGGAGGACGCTAACAATGATGCTTATCAGGAAGCGCTTCGCTGGGTTCGTTGCTTAAGTCTTTGGTTTTTTTTTGGTGCATATTTTTGTCATTCTCTCGCTATTTCTACAATATAGTTGATTGCGATTATAAGTTTGTTCACGCTTACTGTTGCTAACTGACAGCGAGGCTTTGTTACAAGCAAATACGGCATTTTTGAATAAGCAAAATGTAGAGCTTTTCCATGATTATCAAACAGCGCGTTGTTCTCAATCAAGTCTCTAGTTTTTATGTCCAGCAGTTATTACTAAAGAAGGTAAAATCGATATGAAATCATAAATTTTTAGGCAATATAAATACAAAATTTCTTTCATGACATTCCCCGAGCAGGAGTTGCATCATAAGTACAGAATCGTTTGAAGAGAGCTACAAAGCTACGCACTTTGGGTAAAGATATAAGTAGTGCAATCAATTCTTTCCACTTTTGTAAAAAATAAACTCGCAAAAATAAACTATGCGTTGGGTATAGTAAACTAGAGTTCAATTCACCTTTTTTTGTTGGCATATTGTTTAGTATTCTTATTTTTCTATAGGCTTCTCAGATAAGTTGCGCATTTTGTGAGTAAAATTCTTAATTTATTTCGTAATTTAATGCAAATTTTTTAACAGACACTGCGTTGCTGCTTACCTGATGCAACAAACAATGCAACAAGCCTATATGTATGTAGCAAAAAAAAATGTAATGAGAATGGACTACTTGCCTAGCACTTTGAATGCACACCTGACTTCTTAAGTCACTCCGAAGACAATGAGTAAGTAGCCTTTGTTGCTTTTGCATGACGTCTTAATTTAATGTTTGTTTGAAGTTTTTAGGTTAGAAACATAAAAGTCAATGGTTTATTAGTACCCGAGGTCAGGAAGAAGCAACAAAATTGTCGTCCAAGAAAAATCACAAATTTATATTATTTACAATATCACCCAGCGGTTATGCAAATAGGGACACTCCAAAAAATTAACCTCCATCTCCGGTGCTCTATAAATCCGCTTAATCTGATTCTGCATCAAATGCTCACTCCTCACACGTGAAATTGCAGCAAACTCTGTAAATATATTAGAAGATTCAGGTTGTTGGAGACCGAATCGGGGCTTTAGATTTAGGGAAACAATAAGCCTATGGTTTTATGGTCAAGGAAAGTTTCCCTCAAGAGGGTTTTGTAGTAGAGTCTGGTTATTCGTAAAGGATTCTGCTGGCGTTTATACTTACAGCCGCATAATGGACTACGGTGTGCACACGGGATATTTCCTGAAATAATGGATGCTTTTCTCTCGTTCCGACCACCTAACTTTGCAAGCATATTCCAAGCGAAAATACTAAGGACTTAAGGCGAACAGTCGAATATTGAAAAGGGGCTGGGAGGATTTACAGAAAGCACACATTTACCCAGATAGGTAAGCAGCACTTTAGGCACTGCCATTTAGAGGTCTTGTTGAAAGTCGGCAGTCCGGTTATTCGATTAGTCGAATAGTCGATTAGCAATTTTTTTGGAAGTTGAAAGTCGAGCAACAAGTATTCGATTAACCATCTGAAATCAACTAACCGTTCATTTTCGACTAACCGCTCGCCATCGAGTAGTCTGAAAATCGACTAACCGAAATAATTCGAATAGTGACAGTTGCCCACAAAAAAATTTTTTTATTTTAAAACAAATTAAAATTTTTCCTTTAAAATGAGTTCGCGCAAACTTCATTATTTTTGAAATCCATTACATTCATACATACATAAAAATATATTTGTTGATATAAAACAACTAGTCGAAAAATCGAAAACGAACAGTTAGTCGACTAGTTGTTTGTGAGCCGTTAGTTGAAAAAGTTGAAAAGAAACGGTTAGTCGATTAGGTGAAGTCGACAATTTTTTAAACAACTTTTGCTAATCGAAACCGATTAGTCGACTAGTCGATTAACAAGAGCTCTACTGTCATTACTAACGTAATAATAGATTGACAGTGTACTTTAAGCTCGATGGGATATCTTACTCGCCTAGCTTCCCGGCCATAGTAACATATATGTACATTGTAACAAGAGGGCTGACGAATTGGTTATTGCCGGAGCAACTCTTGACAAATTCCATGTCGAGACAATACACTGTCGGATTAATCAAGAAGGAACTACACTTGTAATTGAAATTGGAAATTTTAAAAATTTTTGGCAAAAAATTAATTACGGATGATTTAACCCTCTACTGCATGAATTTTGAATGAAATGAATTAGAAAACTTTTGCTGTAAAAAAAAGTTATCAGTGTGCACATTTGAAAGAAGTTGTCAAAGAAGATGACAAAGTCATAGTGACTTGAAAAAAGTTGAATTTTACTTTTCTTATCTTCATTGCGTTTATTATTTTTTAAAGCAAAAATAAGAGGAAAAATATTTTCTTAAGCAGAAAATAATCTGAAGTATTTGCTTTTTATATTTTTTACATTGACAGTAAAAGTTTACATTTTTTTTGGTTGCTTCGGACTGCTCAGAATTCATTCGCAGCTTTTCGGGACTATTCGTTTATTTATTTTTCGGGATCTTCCGAGGCTTTTTCGGAATTTTTCTTAGATTTTGAGGGGGTTTTGGGACTTTTAGCATTTTTTCCGAGAGTTTCTAAACGTTTCGTGTTTTATTTTTCGATATATTTCGGTATTTTGCGGAACTTTTCGGGACTTTCGGTTTTTTTCTGCACCCCCCGATTCCGTCGCCTAAAAATGGGTCTGAGTTTAGAGAGGTTTTTGAAATAACTTTTATTTGGAAGTGGTAAAGAAATTTTGAAAATGCTGCTCAAAATATATCGTAATAAAAGGAGAGCTTGTTGAGAAAAAAACTTCTTCTTCTTCTTCAGCACAAAAAATATTTATTGGTTTGGGTCGGGACCAAAAAATTTAGTAAATTCATCTCAAGTGCTGGCAGGTCTTTTTGCATTTAGTATTACCATTGAGTTCGTGAGTTCTTTTGCTTTCGTTGTTCACCACAGGATACCAACCCGAAGTATCTTTTCAACGGAGTATCATCATTAAGTATAAAGTTACAAATAACTTTATCTGTCATACAAACAGCGTTAATTTTCTGGTCAAAGACTTAAGTAACTTACAACAACCTCAAAATATATTAACGCACGCCAGGACTGGGTTAAACACAAACTCTAAAACCGCACCGTCCCATCGTCTCAGATGCCATCTTAGTTACTTCATGTATTTTTTTTTTGCTATTATGCCTATACCGGAATTTATGCATTAAAAGTTTCCAATGCCGAATTGTAAATCTGTTGTGGTTGTATAATTCAATTATTGATACTTTTACTTTACACCTACCGGCAGTGGGAACACTTATGGACATTCTCTTAATTTTATAGAAAAAACGAAAGGATATCGAATGATTGGCAAATATTCACAGGGGAAGGGTTAGTGTTGGTGTCATTTTCACTGTTGCTGAACTCAAGGGCATTCGCTTCTGAGCTATGTGAAATGAAACAATTAAAAAAAATCGAAATTTTTGCCCAATGGATATGAGTATTTGTGTTTTATGGTTTATCAATGAAAAACGAATTAATAGAAAAACTGATGCTGTGCAGTTAAATTGGAGGGTACAAATTTATTTATAAGCAATTAAAGGCTTTAAATAATTATGCATATATGTACGTTCTCTGAAGTACTATGCGCCGTTGAACAAATAAACACCTTGACATCGAATAAAAGCGGCAAGTGCTGGGTTTTTTTTTTAAATATGCTTTGGGTATAAAAGATCGTTCAAATGCAGATTTTTTGTAATTAAGTTCCATTTTTTGTTGTATAACACGCTCAATTCGGATATATTTCCACATATTTACTTTATTTGGTTGCAGATTCGCTTTCATTAGCTAACTGTGAAAGCAGATAACACAAAAGTGACGAATCTATGAGAAATTTACCGCTTTATTTCACCTATCGTTTTAAGTGTCTTACAACATATTTGGCATAAATATTGCAAGTAAATTATTTGCCATAAAAAATGTATACCTTTAGCGTAAAATAATATAAAAAATGTATATTTTAGGATGAAACAAAGCCAGCCGTAACGAATTTACATTTAATAGTTTAATTGCCAAATATGACGACTATACTGGATTACCTACGATCAGGGTACGGAAATATTCATATATGAACGTTCGCGTACCTACATTTATGATTTTATACGCGAACGGGAACGTATGAAATATTCTCTATTGATTCTCGTTCGCGAATGTGAAGCATAAAACAAATCCATAACGTTCGCATCCGCGTATGCTAGGTAGATAAAATTTCCGCTGTTGTTCGTACGCGTATGTATTGGTGGACCAAACAGCGTGCGTACATATATGTAGCTATAAGCTGCATCGATACGTCCGCGAACGTTCTCTGCTGTCGTTCGCCTCCATAAATGAATGCAAGTGCTGCGTCAAATATTCGCGGAAAGTTGGTGTGGCTATGGATACTATT